>JANTCA010034156.1:0-20847 GCA_024741275.1 Chironex yamaguchii | reverse complement strand
AAAGTACAAGAATTACCTGGCAAAACTGGCTGAAACAGAGTGTAGTTGGTGTCATGAGTGGTTCCTTTCCCAGTTATTGTATCTTGACAGCCATCATTGTTATCTATTGTTGCATGCGTAGCTATCCCTTTTAACATTCCTTTTGAAATTTTGCCGGATCCAGACGCCATCAAGCCAATGCTCGATTCTGCTCTAAAATGTCATTATATGATATGCAAGTGTTCATTTTATGAAGCATTACCACAGACTGTTTGCTGCTTGTCAGCTGATGCAAAGTCATCCCAGACCTTGGCATTTTTCTCTCTTGGCATTAGAAAAATCTCCCAGTCAGAAGCCGTTGACCAAACTTTTGTAGCCGTCCTTCAAGACATTGTAACTGCATATCCATACTCATTGATTTTGTAATTTGGATCAAACGATCCATAAATCAAATTATGCAATTCCTGCAATTCCTTATTCATTATTTCAAACTTTCTCCTGATCATTTTTGCACATGCTCTTACTAGGTGTTTGTCTTGAAAACCATGTCCTTTTAGGGTGGATTCATATCACAAGTAAACAATTACTACACGTCCTGTAGAATAAAATGTGTGTCTTCAAACTCAGAGCCCAATCTTTTCTTCAATACACTTGTGCTAGCGGTAGGAGGTTCTACATCTCTATCTTTGCTTAATTCTTTAATTTCTCGCAGCAAGTCACTCAACAAGTAGGCATTCTTTTCACGAAGAATTTTCTTTCTAATCATTCCATAGAACTCATACAAGGCATTGATCTTTGTTTTTTCTGCACCCTCTTTAATGTGTGCACTGGGCGAGGAAGCACTGGCAATGAATCTGAGATAGCACGACTGATGATAGAACACATCAGCAGCAAATATATCATGTGATTCTCCATTAATAGCCAGGTGCAATCGATTTGCAACAACATGAAAACAATGCTCAACGTCCTTCAAAAATTCATCCTTCCTGACAAGCAATTTCTGAGCTGATCTTTCTTCTGTGCATCTGCCCAGACACCACTATTGAATGGTTTTGAATCTAAAAGCCTTTTTTCGTTACAAACAAAGCATGCAACATTTTCCAAAAGATGCTTACTGACAGAGCGGCGGATTGTACTTCTTGGTAACATAATAGGAATTGCAGAAATGCAAGCTTCATCAACGGGACATTCTGAAATGCAACCATACTTCTTTTTACATGCTTCTGCTCTCGTACGGAATGTTGTTCTGCAACTTTCCAAAGGCCTCTGTGGTTCCTGTGATCTTTGAGTACACATTAGTAAGACTGAAGAGAGAATCCTCAATTCAAACTTTGATTTTTGACCACTTCTTTGCTTGTTCTTTTAGAGAGACCTAGCCCTCATCTTTGAAAACTGTAATTTTATCCTTCTTCTTGATAAGATCACGACATAATAAGCAAGATTCACTCTTAAGTTCAACAGATAAAAACGACTTAACTTTTTCATGTCAACGCTTGCATTTGATCAACAGTAATGGACTCTCTCTGGGCACATATTTTCTTCTGAACATATGTCTTAAGGCCATGTGAATGGTACCAGAAGGGGACAGATTCAAGCAGTTGATATTGTTTCTCGACCACCCACGGCACAAACCAAATCTAACCCATTAGATAGAATAATATTTTTTTACTGCGTTGAATTTCTCTGCTAGAAGCCATTCGCTGTAACATTTGTTCAATTTCCTATTCATTTCCTTGCCTTTGCAACAGGTGAACGGGTGTATTCTGCTAAAATTTACAGCCCATATTAGGGGAATTTCGAACAAGTTTCTATCTATTTGTGATGTCATCAGAAAATGGCAAATGTAAGCAAATTCAACAGTTTGGCACATCAATTGAGAGTTCGTGATGAGCACTTTCAAATAAGATCTATTGCTGCAAAATCGAGCCAACACACATTATTTTATGCGCGGATTTAGATTATAGATGATGAGTCTGATCGAGTAACATAAATCGTGACTGGTGTCTGTTAATTGTTGTTTCTTTGCTTGTTTTGCTGATATAGCATGTGTAAATAGGGTCATAAAACAACCAGGGCATCTTTGCGTTGATGGTTAGAGAGCAATCATGGTGATTTTCTGTTATGTTCATTTTGTTTAATAGTATTTATCAGTAACGGTAGATTTCAAGTCAAACCTCATTTGTGACGTCATCAGAAAATTGCAGATATCAGCAAATCAGATAGCTTGATACATCGATCAAAATCTCTTGACTAAAACTTTCGCATAAGACCTATTTGTGCAAAATCGAGCAAGTATACATGAATTTATAACGGATTTTTGCATTTTTGACAATATTCAATAACGTCATCAATCACGTGATACTAAAGCAGAATTTTAAGGTGCCCATCCTGGATTCTAAATCTCCATACTTGATTACACAAGAAACCATCAATATTTTTTCGTTTAGGTGAGAAATCAGATTTTTACAGTCATTGCCCAGCCTATAATAATCTTGCATCTTATCAAATGACTCCTTGTCAATCCTCCTTCGATGGTTATAGTGGCTATATGTAATATTATTTAGGTAGATTGAATTGAGTGTAACTTTTTCACTGGACAAATTGGGAAACCAACTTCTTCTTGGAGGGGTCTTCGCTTGCGCATTACGGATCGCTTTACCTAAATGAACCGGAAACAGCCGAAAATTGCTGGAATCCTCTCTAAGGGACCACCTGGTACGCGGGTACTTTTGTTAAGAAGTCAAGCGAAAGTAATGTTTTGTCATGTAAAAATTTGTTTTTTTCGCATAAATTGAATTTTATCGTGTGAAATCTCAGTATGAATAGTATGCAGGTAAAAACGCAATTTTAACTTATAAAAAATACGATTAGAAATTTCAAATGTAGCTGCCTGAGATGTAAAAAGGAAAAAGCAATTGGAGGAAACGCAGTTTGACAACAAAACGTTTATCAACTGTCTTCTTTGCCGAGAGATCTTAAGTGCTCGGTACGAGTGTTTTAGTTGTCTTGCTTTGATCTCCTAAACATCCTATTACCAAGAAAACAAGCAAGTAGCAATTTCATAGAATTTGTCGATTTATAATATCCATCGTGTCCAAGGTGATTTAAATAATTGCATAGATTTGAGCTTTATTTCAACTAGCTCTTAAACTTTCGAAACCGGTAAGGGCCTGTGTTGTTTATGGCTTCCTTCCTTCCGAGCTGGCTATCAACGGGCCTGAGTCTAGGTCTCTAAAAGTATTCTCTTTGCTGACAATAATTCCTGTTCTGTATAAGCACTCGATTTTTACAGCGATGAACTGAATTATCATTTACTGCCGACATCACTATTCTACACTCTATGTCTATATTGAGTGCAATATGTCAAATCCATTCACTTTGTCCATTTGTACGCTTATAAAGGGTCAACAGTAAGTTCATACATTCGAGGATTTTTTTTCTTACTACTTTAATGTTAAACGAATTAAAAATTTTGCCGAACATATCAAATATTTGTGCCCCTTTTCTTCATTATCAGAATCAAATTTTGGACATCACCAGTTGTTTAACGTTTATTAAAAATTCAACTATTCCTCAAATGCAGCAGAGTCGTTGAATTTTCTGTACAGAATTATTGTCCATGTAGAGATTATTAATTTGTCGCAGCTTTCGATATTTGACAGCTGACTATATTGTTTGTATTTTCTATAAAACTCTAGGAATGTCCTGTTTTAGTGATATTGTTGGTGGTTCATTCTACTAGATGTCAAAGTTTCAATATAGCTAAAAGACACATTGTTTCCGAAACCTTTCGCTGCGCTGGGAAAAAGATTATATAAAACGCAAAAATAGTATTAGATACGTAACTTACATTTGTCATTACAGGAGGACCTTACTCGAAACTGAAAACTTAGATATGTATTTCAATTAATAGTGGCCTTATCTCAGAAAAGCTATTGTAGTGACTAATTACCTTTGTTGTTATATAGGTCCAACTTAAATAAATAACATTTCTTGGCTTCTCTACCCTCAATAAATATTCTCTTTACCAAGGAAAAAGTGTCAGGAGGTGTAAGTAAAGTATATTTAGCTTTTCATCCTTGCTCTTTAGCATTCTTGTTTTGTCATTAAGAATGATATCAAGTTATCAAGTACCACGTTAAATCTTTCATGCGACATTATTTTTGCTTTTGGGAGTGAAACGGTCCTCAGCTAGCAAAGTTGATTATATTGGACTATCAATAACATTACATGAAATCCTATGTGTTATTGTTAGAATGACAGAATGATATTTTTAATAGACTATCACACTGTTTCAATGAGATTGCTTCATTTGTTATCAATGCGCAAACTACCTTCAATGCGACTTTGCATCTTTTCAGAAGCACTTGATAGAGACTTTAGATGCTGCCTGTTGGCATTTATAGAAGTATGAAAATGTATACCCAAGCATTCACATTTGTACTACGTAAAGAGATACAAGTCAATTGCGTTGAAAGAAGGCAAAATGAATAATTCTGACGAATATTGAATTACGAATACAATACTTTATGCTTATTCACATCACTTTATAAATTTCCCTAACTGAGTACACAATTATTATTATTACATTAACTGTCCGTCGTTGGTCAAGACGACGATTTTCGTACATAATTCTGAAATCTAGAGGAATCCAAAAATTAGAGAAAAGTACATTAACACGCTTTTGATCTTTTGCAACAATGCCTAACATCACATTGAATGAAACCTGTCAGTAATAAATGACATGGAGAAGACATAACCTGTAACAATTTCCAATTAAGCACCTTTGAATTATTATCACTACTTTGATTGTTTTGATAGCATACTCCAAATTCCAAGTTGAAAAAGAACGTAAGCTTTTTTATTGTTCGGTTACTTTCAAATGCAAAACGGTTCGTCATCGTCCTGTTGTAGTCTTTTGGAACGACATCTAGCACATTTAGGATTTCTTTTGAGGACAAGTTCGGATAACAATGTTATCTTGAACTTTTTATGATCATTGTTTTTATTGGTAACCATTGCAGCAAGATCAATACGGATAAAGCTATTATAAATATCAACTTTTATTTTCTAAGCCTTGCCACTCACAGAAATAGTTGTTTACTCCTTCTGGAATGTTACAGCAGCTGAGCATAACAACGTCTATGGCAACAGCTTGCCCTTACCCTTGGCTGCTGCCAAAATTAAAAAGAAATATTGTACTATAAGTCATGTCATAAGGATTAAATACCCTTTTATGCTGTTTGTTAAAATCTTACAATATATTGTGATCACCGTAACTCCTCCCTCCCCCCCCACCTCCCAAAGAAAAAGAAGTTGTTATTTAATCTTTAATGTTTTTATAGCATCTAGCTGATGCTTCTCACTTAATTGCGGCCCACATAGTTTTCTAAGGTTTGTTTGTTTGCCTTTTATGACAAAGAAAATGCAAACATTATGTTTATTTAAAAGTTGGCTACCTTCTCAATACATCTATTTTGTACTTGAAGGAATCCAGTATTACGCGGAATTTTGCTATCGCTATTGTAGTGTGTCTACAGACGTAGATCACTCACATGCAGTTGTTTGACAGTGACCTGCAAAGTGCATGGCTTTTTCAAGCAACTTGTTTGGACTAGGAGGTATTTCTCAACAGGGCTGCTCCGTAGTAAGGTATTGATTTCACTGGATGTTGGAATAGCTATGACATTTGAGTGCAGGTGACTTTGAACCTAGCACGCGAGTATGCTTACGTGTCTGTGCTGTCGATCCGTACATGGCAATGAATTGAACTTGCAACAACAAGAATACTGCTTTCGATATCATCGGAAATGAATTTTCAGATACCATAAAGTGCTAGATAGGTCTAAAAATATAATACAGTGAATGAATCTTAATAATGTCGCTTCAACAACTGAATATTGAAAAGTCTGGTGTTGCCATTGATGAACACTATAGTATTTAAGCTGTAAACATGACCATTATACTCTTGAATACGTGTAAATGCATAAGGCAAGCATGACATGTAAAGTAATATCATGATTTGTATATATAATGTCAGACAAGATGGAGGCAAACACAATATTGTTATCCTAGTTAATCAAAAAGTACTGGAAAGATCTAAGTAAGTATATCATGAATTAGTCAGGCAAATCTTTTGCTACATAATGTCCTCCATCTCGTTTGCCTTTCAAACAACTGAGTTATGGTTCCTAGAAACACACGCACTGTTCCTTGGATAATGTCAATCCTTTGGAAAATATTGATATTTTGTTACTGCAAACCGTGGTAGAGGTAGACCACCCATGAGATGGCATGACCTAGTGAGGAATGACACTGGACTGCCCTTGGCCACAGCGTTCCGGAAAGCACAGGACCGAACCAGGTGGTGCAAGGTTGTGGAGGGAGCAAGGGGCACCCTTGCCTAGGCATATGATGATGATGACGAAACTAAGTTTAATATTTCAATTAATATTAATTTTTGAAGCTTTATCTACCATACAATGATTCTGGTAGGATAACATAAACATTGCAATAAAGTGTGCAGCTAGGACCATGAGTATTATCCAACTATTATTCTTGACGTTCACAGGACAGTATGTAATACATCTAAAGTAACCTACTTGCTGAACTCACATTCCATTCAAACATTTTAACCTTCAAAGGCCAATAATTGTTACTGTCGAATTTAGGAAAATTTAACATAGTTCATTCATGTTCATTGTCTTTACTATAAATTTTTGACGTTCAGAAATTATGTTGTTATGCTCTCAATACATGACTTCAACAATCCTTCAGAGAGAAGTCGAAAGAGTTATAAAAACGATGACCGCTTACGGCTGACCTCAAGCACAGAATATTAGCAATTGAGAACAGATCTTATAAAACTACCTGAAAATCCGCTACAGGGAACATATCACCATATCAGGCTCCGAGCAATGCAAACAAGCAAAACATTCAGGTAACGAAATTTGCAATAACTGAATGTTCCACTGTTTTAGATTATAAGTGCACACGACAGCCTCCTCGCCAATGTAATCAATCAAGACGCTATGCTAGAACAGCCACACCGTAAGATCCGACGGACGTGCATGCACCATCCTGTGAAAGAACGGTCCAAGGCAGCAGGAGAAGAGGGCATCAAGAGAACGGTTGGGAGGATAACATTCCTGGGTTGACTTTTCTCAGCTAGACCATGAGAGCCGCAGTGTTACCTGGAGGTGGACAAGAATTGTGTTAGTTTCAAGTGTGGTGCATAAAAGACCAAAGTCAATAGTTACAGGATTAGTATGGCACGGCTCTCAATAACCAGAATACTGTTTAAGTATATTGAGCTTCTGCAACAGCTTGGTATGAAATGTTATTAAAAAGTATTCTACCCCTATGCAAAAATGGCGGCCGCAACATTCATGACTTGTAGACCTGTTACCTAGAAATATCCAAGCAACCATCGAGAACAATTTGTAGCAAAATCCATTGAATCTGTCATAATACCGAGTAAGTTCTAGAATGTACCTTGATGGCTTTCAGATACATTAAGTATATTCAGGAACAGATGATCCTGAAAGTTCTTGTTATTGTACCACACACTAAAATGTGCCAATACTTCTGTTTGCATAATATACATACAGGGAACAGTTAATTCAGATAAAGCTGTCATCTTGTACATGTTTAGGAAGTAAAATTAGAGATACAACGTAGATTTACTTAGATTGTCTTTGTCTTTAATTAGCTGAGGACATAAAGGGCCAACCTTGATGTAGTCTAAAAGTGCTAATGTGTGAGTAAATTTGTCTGTACGTAATCACAAGTAGTGTTACAATTATATAGTTAATACCCCAAGCTTTTTAATTTAATCGCTCATCTGAATATAAACAAACGTCAGCCAAAAAGTAGTGGCAGAAAAATCCAAGATATCATTTAAAAGTTTCTACTAGTCATGCAACCCACCAAATGGGTCTACATCAAGTATGAATACGTCATAGTAATGAGAAATCATGTGATACTGATGATGTTTACATAGCGTGCGTACTATAGCAGTAGATGTATTGTAGGTAATTGAGATGTGATATTAATGATTCATAATGTGATTAGTAATCATTTCCATGTACAAGAGAAACATTTAGTTTAGTGTGGTAACTATAATAAAATGAAAGAAACATGACTAATGTTAATTAAGCTGTAAATTACAGTTGCGAGAGATAACGATTATAAAAAATGATGTAATGATGATCAACTATTTGTTTCTACCGTTATAAGCTTTTATTGTTTCAATATCTTTTGCTGAATTTCAATAGAATTTTTCCAAGTTTATAAGAGAAAGGTTTTAGAAACACTGCAAACAAACATTTGTTCTAGGGCGATTGGTGACATATTTGATAGCGTATGATGCTTACGATTTTATCTGAATTGGTTTGTCGATTTGCTGTAAGGGATCGATACGATACCCTTGGCAGTCTCAACTATGTTTACAGCCAGGTACTATTTTGAAACATACATGACACAAAGTAGCACACATATATACTTGCACATCACCTTGAAAATTTGCGACAGTGCTCTAAAATCATACTTAAAAGCTTTTTTCGCCTGACACTCTTCAGAGTATGAAACGTCAGAAAGGAAAGTATATGTATATGGCAACCTATTTGTACGAAAGATGTAACAAAACTAGGCAATCCTAGACAAGACAGGAAACAAAGAAAGAGAAAATAAAGAAACAAAGCATTATTGGAAGAGTCCAAGTGAAAAAACGAACTCTTGTCGACAAAGTGTCAGACGAAAAAAGCTTTTAAGTATGATTTTAGCTCAATGCCGCAAATTTTCAAGGCAATTTTCAAGTTTTGTACCACAAAAATATTGTTTATATATACTTGTCTTCCATGAAAATAAAAAGATGACAACTCTATCTGATACTTAAAAAAGTTAAATTGCAATATCATGGAAGAGTGTACAAGCAATATTTCCCTCTCAGCTTTCGGCTGATCGTGCTTCTCTCGTGATAATGTACCTTGAAAATTGATTACGTAAATACAAATGCAAACATAGACAAAATATTTTCTGGGAAACGTTTAAGGAGAAAGGAGAGCAAAGGAGGATTTACGAGGCAATTCCTGTTCAGATTTTCACATATTTATTTTTTACTTCCATGCGACCCCAAACAGCAACCACATTGAAATTATATAAACATAAACTTGTCATTTAAATCTATCAACACTTAAAAATATTGAATGCGGCTCATTCGTAATTGATCTTAGATACTGATTACTATCTTGTTCGTCCTATTGCTATGTGTCGCGCTCCTTATCTGCTTTGGCTTACCCTATTCACGTATCAGGTCCGTTAGTAGTATAGAGGTTATATACATCACATATTAAAGATCAGTTCTCAAACATCAATTAATACTTTAGAGTAGCTTTGTTATTCGAAATAACAAGAAAAGGTGAAAAAACGTCACTAACTTAATACAGACAGTCCCTTAAACGTGACTGTACTCCTTTCCTAATTTTGTAGCAAGCAGTATCAATCAAAATTAGTGTTTATAGAACAACTGCCCTGCTCTCAACAACAACGCATAATTTATGGTAAATTTTCAGTCATACAGTGATACAATTTTTACGGTATTCAAACGTTTCGTTTTCAGAGGCTAGTAATAGTGCGACCAAAGATGTCTTGTGAGAATAATAGGTGAGAATTGTTGGAAGTTTATTGTACTGAAGTTCATGTGTCAAATTGCCTTTTGCTAGCGTGTTTGTTGAGGTGCACGGGAATACTTGCAGAAGTTATTGGGAATATGAAAATTATCTTCGCCCTTCGGGACATACTATCATTAAAGAACCAAATTTTCTTTTTTGCTATCTATTAACATAAGGTAGCCCATTTTGACATGAAAAATCAGAAATTGCTTGTTATGTTTCAGCCAAAAGTTTGTTTAATCATAATCATTCAGATCGTTTGTCATAGACGTTGATAGAGGAAGGCGTGAATTCCCTATGTCTATAAATTATGAGTATCGCTAAGTCAGTGAGAAATTCTTTTAAAAACTGTCCGCGTGTTTAGGTCTCAAGTCCTCAAAATAAAAAATACAGTTCACAGCAAGCAATGTTATCGAGTATACTCAGAGGTACAGGAGGAATTTTGTAACTTACGACGTGTGGCACGTGCAAAACATTGAGATGAAGTATTATGAGCAGTATTTAGTCTCCATATCGGCTTCTTGCTTTAGGCTTTTTGTTTATATCCTCAAATTGCAATCTACTACCAATTCCTCAGCAGTACATACGAAACATTTATCACAGTTTTTACCTAAAGAATTGACTTTTTTACAGGTCATGCTATTAAAGTAGTTTGATAGCAGACCTTGAGAAACAGTGATACACTAGCTGCTGTAATTAAATTTGGCTTTGAATTTTTCCGGAACATGATCCAAAAAAAATTCATTTTAAAGGCATGTTTTAAGACAGGTGTTCACATCATATCTTGACATGCATACATTAGGACAGTAGTTTTGACTGCAAATAAACTACGATTTCAAAGAACTTTGGTAATGAACAAATCAATAAAATTTACGTTCACGGTACGGACAGTGCTGAGTGATGCGTTATGGATGACATAAGTAAGCTGTGCTTCAGATGGTCCTGGAAGGAACGAGGAAATTTTCCTTCTCTTTGGAAAAAATACAAATGTCGTTGAATTTGGTTAATACGTGTTCTCATAGCGTAGTCACCAACGTCACTGTTGTGAGATCTATGAATTTGACAGTTTTGTTAGTATATGAATTGAAAGTGAACTTCCGAGAAATCAATCGCACTTTAAAGTTGAGGACAGAATCCACAAATTACTGCTTTCCGAGCAAAATGCTCTAACCACCGAGCTACAAAGATGTTTGCTGTTTCTTTGAGTTTAATTTGTGATGTCATAACTTGCAAACTGCATCACTGCGCTTTTAATATGAGCTTTCCTTTCTTCAAAGTATACATAAAAACTACAGGACAATAGGAAAGCCTAACTTGAATACTACTGCGAGAACAAACTGCCCCCACTTTCATAGTATTGTAAAATAAAATAATCCTTTCTCTGACATTTCAACTTTACTAATATGGCAGGGATGCAAATGGGACTTTCAACTGCAGTAGAATTCATCTCTGTCCCACTCAAAGGAAAATCAGCCATTGTCTCAATAAAATAAGCAATCTATCAAAAGCAGGAGCAGGATTTACCTTACACTACTTTCTCACCCTGCTCTATATTATTTCTAGAAATGTGTCGGTAGGTGCTAAATGTCTTTTTAGTCAGGTATTCAAACTTTTCTCAGCATTTATATACATTCGTTATTACTAATTTATGATGTCCATTTGCTTTCTTCGACCGACACGACGAGTGAGGACTGTACATTCACCCTCTGTCATCTTTCTCTCAATCACCCAGCACTCGTGAGTTCTTACCCTGGAGCACGTACAATTTCTGTTGTTCTTACGAATTGCTTATGAATTGAGTACTTCTACAGTGTAATCTCACTTTGTGGTCAGCTCCTTGCTTCGAGCACACCATTGTTACGGCCCCTTTTTGTGGTCTGAATAAAGGTCATTCATCTATCCGAAACCCCAGTTAATCCGACCACTCCGTCGTTACGACCGACGACCACATATTGGTGTCTCTAATCGTTATTCAATTTTAAAAGTTATCCCTCCAGTTCAATCAGTCAAAATGCTTGGTAGAGCTGCTGAGTAAAACCATTGTTCATTACTTGGTTTTTTTTACTTATATTGTTCTGTTGCATTGAAATTCTGTTATAAGGTTGTTAAATAACTGTAATTGTTAAAGGTTGAGTTCTACAGTTGATTTAAAACGGATTTAAGTTACAGAATTGATATATTGTATTATAACGTAGTTCAAAAATGCCTTTACTGTACTATAACTTAACCCTACTCCGTTAATACAACAAACTTCTACTGTCAAAAGGTTATTGTGTTAACGGCTTTCCCTTGCAATGCATTTTATAGATTTTTGTTCAGTACAATTATATATTAATTCTACTGAAATTCCTCCTGCATGCGAAATTTGAAGGGTTGACCCTAAATTTGTTTTTTAAATCCTCACTTCGTAACTCCCGCACAAATTTCTTCAAGTAGGCCTACAAGCTGGTACCTTTAGACGACGCTCGTTACAACATCGCTGTTTTTTTTCAAATGATTTTGGAAGTAGCAGTAAGAATACTCGCATATGGTGTTAAAAAATATAAAGAATCCCATTATTAGTCAATAAAGGTACAGCTGTGCTACTGGTACTGAAAAAAAGGTGGATAATATATTGCTCCAAACAAATCGGCAAGACCTCTTTGGTCAGTTTCATTGACAGCTAAGCCTCTGTTCGTATGCTATCAAAATACGTTGGTTAAGATGATCGTGTATCAAGGTAACCACCTCTATTAAAAGAAATTGACTTTAGGAGGGATCTTGTAAGGATGTCAATATTTGGTATTATGTCTTAACTCTTACTAAGCAATAAAGGTAGATGTTCAACTTAGCTGTTTAAGGATTGAATAATGATAAACTTGTGTGTAAAAATGCGTTTGCAGCTGTTTTTAGTCAGAATGGTCAAGCACGAAGTGCTTAATTGATAAGCTTGAAAGCGACCGAACTGATAATGGCCCAAATATAATCGTCTGTAAAACATTAAAAAGTGTTATTTGAAGTTTCTGTTGGTACATAATTTTAACTTATCAATTTCATTTTAGCTAATCTGTTTAAGGATCTTATTGATAAGTTTATTTTTGCTGCAATGGTATTTCAGCACATTTAGCTGTTAAATAATTTTTAGGTTCGTCATACATTTTATCGTAATATGAAAAATTTTCAGTAACATTTCAGTGTCCATAACAATGTCATTTTAGTCTAGCTTCGATGTCGTGAAGACAGTATCACGGTATGTACTACGCGTTTTTTGATTCATAGCATTATCACAACGCGTATTTTATGGAACGTTTTGCTATCTAATATTCAAAAACACAATATGGTAAATTGTTTACACTCAGCTATAGCAATGAGATAGCCATCTTGATTGAAAATTATGTTCAGGTCGAAAACGCATTGTGTGAACAGATCTATGCGTTTTGCCAACATCATATCGCAACGTTTTAAATATGAATTCAGATGAAGCCATTACTTAAAGTCATTTTAAGTATTTTTATCGAAACTAATTGAATGTCTGGTTCTCTGTATATGATAAGCCTTTCGAATTACACTCTCTGTTCCTTTGTTATGATCGATGAAGCTGATTTGGCTTTTGTGCAGGTAATATGTCCACGAATTTGTTTAAACTCATTGATTCTTATTTGCTATGACTATTTTATCTCTTTTATTTTCAATACAGAAACCTGAGCCAAACCAACAAGTAATCATTCTAAATCGTTAGCAATAATATGGCCTCTTTGTACATCTATCTAATCATTGTTGTCATTACGACAACTGCAGTCCTTTCAACAAATGTTCTGCGTGACAACTGCGCAAGAAATGCCATCTTTTACCTTATGAAGGCCGACTACAGACTTAACATAAATCCAATCATGAACATCACAGTAAAGTCATACCAGGAATGCTTAAGATACTGCATGGAAACGCCACAATGCAGATCAATAGGGACAAAGTTGCTGGCAGCAAATAAAATGAATTGTTTAATTCAAAGGTATGACAGTAACACAAGGGCAGATAGCTTCATCAAAGATGCAGGATGGAAATACTATGATACCGGACCGGTCCTTCTAAAGGTTAGTAACTCAAATCACGTTTGTCACCAACCTCATTGTGAGTGAGACTTTGTGCTACACTGTAAATAGTCGTTTTAAAAAATGCGCTCTGCTTTATTATAAAGTAGTGGCAATATTTTGAAAGAAAAGCTAATAATACCTCTCGAGTCAATACTCGTATAAAGTCATCAAATTTACGTCTTTCGCGTCAGTTTGTTGTTTTCAGAATGAACTGTGAATGTCTGCTCTAATTCTTAGATTAGAATTGTCTTCTGTTTATATTTTCTCGTATTTTCTTATTGCTATTTGCAGTTTTTCAAAGCACCAATACATGAAATATACACTTTGTAAGAATTTACGACAATGCATTATGGTATCAATGCAGAAAAATTAACCCACTTTCTAGGATTTCATTATAGAAAGTTATCGGTCTACTTTTTGTAGCTTGTTTAGATTAATAAATAAAACGCAAACAAAGAAAGGAAAAAGACAAATAAAACGATTTATAAAGAGTGTTGAATGTAAAACTGAACACGACTATTCTTTTTCAATTCGCAACACTACGGGAATACTGGTGATTATCCTTGAAAGCAAAGTAGAATCATATTTATTAATGAGATTCTAATAGACAAACAAAAGACTATAAAGAATTCAAACATTCAGTTAATAGAAACTTTTATATAAATCTAACTTCTGCTATGCAAAATTTTGGAGTAACAAATAATATAAGCAATCAAACTTTCTGCACTTTCCCCTAGAATTAATGAATCCTATTGATAATCTGTTGTATTTGCACATTTTACTTGATGAAAGGAAACATATGTGAAATTTTTTATACAATTCCAAATTCATTTTTTCTCCTTACGATGTTATAAATTTGCCATCAACACTTTCGTTTTGTGACGGCCATGTTATTTCTCAGTTTCAGAAACTGACAATATAATTTCGTGACAATAAAAAGTTTTTCCACGGTCGTTCTTAGGGAGTAAATATAATCCCACGATAAAGCGGTGAATGTTCATTGCATGGAGCATACGGAAATGTTAAAAACTAAGGTAACAGATGATTTGTGTTATAGGTAAACTAATTGAATGTTACCTTTTTCAATGCTTACAAGCTTGATATTTGCTAAAAATCTTCAAATTTTTCGAACATTAGCATATATGTTATAAGCAACCAAAGGCTCTGTTTCATTAATTAATTTCTTGTTTGAAAAAGGATAGTAGATCTCTCTCTGAGACAAATGACCACTATTTTTAGATGATCTTGCTCACAAAAATATCGTAAAACTGATGTTGTCACGTTTTCTGTAAACACTGTTAAAGTGTGCGTCTACAAATTAAGTGACAGCAAAGTTAAAGAGTAAAAATAATTTTATATCTTTAATATAGGAATGATTTATATCTTTAATGTAGGAAGAGATGTAGAAATCATATTCAAACTCTAAAACTTTCGACAAAGCTCTTAAAAGGTTTCATGTCATAGCAACCACCATGTCATTGTTTGGTGGATGACATGAATCTAAAATAAGTATAAGAATTGCTGCTATCCTTCCGTCGCCATCTTGCTGACGAGTTACTTGAATATCCACAAACACATTGACGTGGTAAACAGTAACACTATCTTAATTTACACGAATTATCTATCTCAACTGAGCCCTGGATGTGACTACGCTCCAACATGACACCTTAATTTGGCTGGAGGATAGGGCCTTTGTTATTTGGACAAATATTGGAAGCTGTATTGGACATAAGGATAAATTTAAGTAACCTGTTATGACTAGGTTACCACTAAACACCAAATTTCGTTCACTTTAGAAGGTTGGCTGGTTGGTTGGTTAGGAGCATGCATGGACGCATGGACGTATTGATGAATACTTGATGGATGGATGGATGGATGGATGGATGGATGGATAGATGAATGGATGGATTGATAGATGCTTGTTTTCTTGGTTTGTTGGTCAACAAGTGTTATATTGGTTGATCGTTTGATTGAGAATTGGTCTTCAAAGTCGACTATTACAATTGCGTTACCATACACAGTTTCATACAGAAGTAGAAGGAAGACGTCTTCTTTCGCTACTTGTATCTTTGAAGTCATTAGGGGGCCTTTCGGTGCCAACAGTTGCAATTAACCTCTCATGCCATATACTGTTATGCCTCGGTTAATTATACGACAGCACTGCGGAGAACACATCCAGCCTTTTACAAGGTAATTGCTTGTAAATTCACATTTTTATTCTGTTCAGTTCTGTTTTACATTGTTGCTGCAGGTTGGAAAACATTGCCAGAAGCTGAAAGATGATATTTGTGATGGACATCGATGTATTGATTCTTGCAGACATCCAGGATACGATTGTGTCAAAGGTAAATGAATATTTACTACTTATCCAAGACGGAATACAACCTTTCTCTCAATTGGCTGTGAATTAGTTCTTGTCAATATCAAGTGAAACGTAATCCTCCAGAGGATAAAATTGGAGGTTATGGCAATTAGAAGTATCTTAGTCTAGGAAGGGATAATAAATTTTCATGAATCCTTACGACGCTATTATGAATTGATCTCAGCTAATCTAGTGAGGCGAAGGTCTTATGGTCGAGTTGCTGCAAGGTTATACTAAGTCACTCTAGGGAGAACATTGGCAAAAGGAAGAATATGGGACTAGAAAACTCACTTCTTTGCACGTTCCTTGGTATCCCCTATTAAGCAAGGAGACGATGATTGGGATTAAATAAATACAAACCCATTTAGCAGAACTGTTTAGCTCAGCAAAGAAAGATTCAGATCTACACTAAAGAGAACCTACTTCCAAACTTAGGTGATTGGTCATTACATTTTAACTTCCGAGACTGCAGAAAGTTTAATATCTTTGTAAATGTTAGCATGGAGATGAAGCATTAGAGGAGATGTTTTTAACAAGTCTGTTTATTCCCTTGCCTAAAGTTTGATCTTGATCACCGGGGTTGCATAATTGACCAAGAGATAGGACTGAAAATGATCCTTAGCCATGAATATGGCAGGTACTAATGAAACATGAGTTATCTCTAAGCTATCGACAATCTATCAACCATATTCTTCCTTTCCTTCTTCTTGTACTTTGTATATTAGTACTTGAACTGCCTGCACATTCAAGGGAAGTCAATGGATTTTGCTCAGAAGGGATTGCCTGCGATGACGCAGCATTGTACGACTATTATGAAGTATTGCTTGAGCTAAATACTCAAGGTCAGAGTAAATTGTCTAAGATGACAATTACTGTTAGGGAAGTTACTGCCATTTTCTCTTGGGGGTAGCCGTTTGCTATCTGGTAAAAAGGCTAAATTGGAATGCTTTAACTTGTATCACTTATAGAGGTATTGGCATTTCTAACAATAATTTAATAGTAGTGGTAGAAGTTTTTAGCTTTAGCGAAAAAAGTGAGCAATGTCGTGCCATTTTGATAACTTATCTAGTGCCTTTGATGACTCGATTTCCTGGACGTTTGAATGAAAAATGAGTTTAAGTTACTACAACAAAGCCCACGCTTCACTCTATTATAGCGCTTGCATTTTTCTTCACAATATAAGAGATCTGTCAGCTTTAAAGACCCGTGTTTTATTCTACCATTTGTTGCAGACAGATGACAACCTTTTTTAAGTACTTTTTTAACGACATGTCACATCACATCAAAACGTTCTGACCATCAACTTCGCAAAACAAATGTTGATTTTCCGGCTCTGTTTAACCTGTCAACCTTATATTGGTAAGGTTATTGGAGAGTATTCTGACATATCTATACATTAGAAATTCAATGCTTTGTCGGTAGTAATATTTGACGTATGAGTTGATCAGACCTGCTTAGTTCTGTACACATAATTTTGCAAATTAAGAAAATTTTCGTGTTTGTTCCAGGACTCTGTATAATTTGAGTAATTTAAAAGAGATATTAACTCAAACGGTAAATTATTCATAGTAAATTATTCATATTTTTTCCAAGCACATTAAAAAATCTATTCGGGATAGCATTATAATTACAATAATTTACATTATGTTTGCTACACAAAAACACCCTGTTATTCAGACATACTTTTGTATCTAAAGTTTGCTTGCTCAGGTAACAATAAATAAGAATTCAAGTACCTCAGTGCTTTGCCAAATGTTTGCAAATAGTTTAAGTAGATCAACCCTCCGAAACGACTCATGCCTTTAAGGTCGATTTGTTACTGTGGCATGGTGATCGGATAATAAAATAACTAAATCGTTTGATCTGTTAATTTGTACAGAACAACATTGCATTGAAGGTGGTTTTAGCAGTTGTTCGATGCAACTTAATTTCTGTTGTTTACACGACGGCTTTATGAAAAGCGTATTTCGCATGCACATTGATAGTGATTAAAAGGTACCGTAAAATTAAAAAAAACATCCCACCTACGCCACCAGCAAGTACAACCTGTTGCCTGAGTAGATATTCATGTTGGAAGACTAACAGAAGTTATATTCATTTCTATTGAGCTTTTCGGCGAGGCTGAAAAATCATAAAGACCACGCTTAATTGGAAACTCCAAAGGTCAGTCTTTTTAGCTTACCGGCAGGTCTTTACATAGGACTTCCCAGGTTGGATCTTTCTAGTAAAGAGCATACAATTTAACTAGGTATTATCTAGTAATTATAGACCCTTGGCTAGAGCTTTTAAACGACTCGAAAACACAAGTTACTCATACTAGGCCAATGTCCACTAAAAGGCAAATAAAGTTTTCTGATGTTTTTTCCTGTTCTTACTTAAATAGAACAAAAACAGATAAGAACAGTAATAACAGTCGAATCTTATAATCACTGGCTACTCCAGTAATGTTGTTTGTACCTACGCCAAGGAGTTTATGTTTCTGTCAACGTTTTTTCGTTCGTTCGTTCGTTTGTTTCTTTCTCTGTCTGTTAGCAAAACGTCCTCAAAAAGTTATGAACGAATATTGACAAAATACAGGATAGGTCAGAAATGGGCTAGTTTAAAGACGATTGATTTTTTATTGGTGATCCGAATCACCGTCTGTTTCCAGGAATGAAATCTTGATAGTACTAGTGAAAGATAATCCAACAATAAACAAGAAGACAAAAGGACCCTATTATACTCTTGTCACTTAGGGATTAACAAGCAAAATAAAACCCAAAATAGCATTTTTTAGATGGCTGGGTCACGTGATAAGAAGAGAGTAGGGGTACGTCGGACAGAGGGTGTGGAGGATGGAAGTGAGCCAGCGGAGGAGTTGAAGACAAAAAATGAGAAGGAGAGACGGCGCACGTGAGGATATCGAGGCTGTAGGAGTGGTAGAGGAGGACGCACTTGATTAGAAGCAATGGAAGAAGATTGTCCGCACCGGCGACCACAGAAATGGCAATTAGAAGAAGAAGAAGAAGAAGAAGAAGAAGAAAGCGAGAAATTGTGAATTGAATCAATTGCTTACACAGGCAAACTCAAGGGCACCTTGAGCAACGAGGAAATCTTCACGGGGATGCCTCCTGTTAATTAAATGATAATAGTGACTTGGCAGAGGTTTGCACTCTAGGAGTGTTTGTAGTTTTTAATGCTACAAAAGTGACGAAAATTTATGAAGCTACAGGACTCGTAGAACTTTATCAACACATCGTTTGCTGTCGTGCATTTTTTTGCTTTAACTTTTTACTTATATGCTTTTAATAGGAAAATCTTGCCTTGACATCAAATCCAGAATTAGTCAGGGTCAGCATAATAATGGGAGATACACTTTGGAAGTTCCAGGAGGACCATTACATGTGCTCTGTAACATGGAAAATAACAATGGTAAGAATTCGCAAAAGTAAAAGAACAAGATTATTTCTCGTCTTCTTAATATTGCAGATTCTGGAAAATTTTTTTCTAAAAATTAGAAAACATTGTGTTATTGAAATCCAGATTCAAGGAATACTTTTACACGCAATTTTGGAGATAGAGTTCAATAAATGTTGTGAGTCTATTACGTGTACATTATGCTTGGATGTTATGAATATAGCAGAAAACGTTCGAGTTTATAAAAATGCATCAGATCCAAGGACAAATACGTACATTCCGAGAGCACAAACCAACATCAGCTTTATCAATAGTTGGCTTATACATGAGCGACATTGTCCTTCTGCAAAATTGTCAAGCATCATTGTAAGATCTCCAGTTTAATGCACCAAAATCAAGATTAGCTTGAAATCATAACTTTTTTGATTGACACAATTCTTGCCTTCTATTTGAAAATGTCTGCGTTCAAAATCTGAACAGAAGCAAAGTTATGATAATGATCACCGGAGCGTCGAACCCGCGTCTCAAGACTACAAATCTGTCGTCTTCGGTACTGACCTAAACAGTTCAATTGAAAAGTCAAAAGGCTATTCATCATCCAACCCTGATCGTCTGCTCCTGTTATTTAATGTTGCTTGAGCTGTTGAGCTAACTAGGAAAGGCGTCAGATTTACAGTTGTGAGACCTGGGTATGACACCCCCATATCATAACTTTGCTTCTTATATACATATTTTCCTTTCTGACGTTTCATACTCTGAAGATGGTCAGACAAAAAAAAGCTTTTAAGTATGTTTTTAGCGCAATGCCGCGAATTTTTTTGGCAACTTTACTTCTGTTCTTAACTTGTTCTTGACTTTTCTATGAAATTAGTCCAACTACCTTGTTGACTTTCCTATTGATTTAGTCCAAACAGTAACTCTGTTTAAAAGATGTCCTTCGAAACATTGATTGCTGTTTGTAAAACTGAAATTTGCAAGCAATTGCAAGGTTTAAGAGCAACATTTCGTTTGATCGCTTGTTGAAGAATTCATTGAAGTATCAAAGTCTTCTGCAGGTAAGCTCTGGCTTTTCAAAAGAGTAAAATGTATAGACGTATTGACAGATCGACTTATCAACAGGTTACCTACTTTAAGGATGGTAGAAAGTGCTAGAAAAATGAAAATACAATCAACAATTTTCTTTATTTATTTATCATCTCAGCCAGAAACTAAATAAAATGACATAAAAATATGTTCCATTATTATTATTATTATTATTATTATTATTATTATTGTTATTGGCATTATCACATCATATGATGTTATTGCTGGATGAATCTACTGAATACCAAGCCATATCCCACAGCCTTAAGTATCCAGAACCTTTCTA
>JANTCA010034145.1:8685-20847 GCA_024741275.1 Chironex yamaguchii | reverse complement strand
CCCCTTACCCACCGCCGCTGGGTTTCGTCTCGTAATACCAAGGACTTTGGAAGTCCTTCACCATATCTTTGTGCCAATACACATACACATACACATGTGTGTGTTGATCTGTCCAAGGTACAGTGCTCAATAAGTGTACGGGTAGAGCGCGATATATATCTAAGAAATAGTCCAAGAAAATCAAACAACGTATTTTATATCTACAAGCCTGTTGAGAAATCACTCTCCTGAGGACCCTGTAGTGACGCAATCATCAAATCATAACCTCTTAAATTCACCTCTGAGAAACAACATCTCGGTAGCTCAGTGGTCAGAGTATACGCCCAGTAAGCAGAGGGTCACGGATTCAGCCTCGCCCTGGGCGTACAATCTGTTTCTCAGGATAACAACAGTTTCAATACAATTCAAATGGTCACAACTAAAGGGTCACAAAACAGTTACAGGCCTTAAACTTCGTTGACAAAGACAAGGATTTTCGAAAACCCTCAGTATTGATTTAAAGCATGCGATAGATAAAAAGATCTTGATAACCTGACAGTTTTAATTGCTTTGTTGATGATGCTCAACAGGAACTGTTTATATAGCAATTTTTCCAAACATGAGCGTACATCCATACGTGCTTGCTACCGTGTTAGTAAACGAGTTCGTGCACAAACCCCAGGAGACCCCACTAAAAAGTAAGTTAAATCTTAAGTTCAATAACACATCAATGACACGAGTTACATTTTCAAACAGTGTATGCAATTGACACAACTTACTCCAGCTGCTGGACTTTTCCCGTCTCGACTCCACTCATATGACGTTATCAGTTGATCATCCGTTGATTTTGATCCGTCAAGGACAGCATCTCTGTCTGGTAAAATAACCATAATATCTGGACCTGCCTTGGCAACAGGAGGTTCATTTATATCTGAATGAAAAAATACAAGCAAACAATGAGGTAACAAATTCAAAAATGACAAGGAATACGAGGCATTAAAACAAGAGATCCCATGAAGTAATGGCAATTATATATGCCGACTTCAAGAGGAATGCGATTCAGACAAACAATTAAGGGAACTGGGAACAAAGCGGGAAAGAATCAATATTTAGACATTATAATAAATACGTATCATGTTGGAGGAGCCAATGGAACTAAAGCGATTATGGAAACACAAGCTTGACAACAATAATTGGAAAAGGAGGCAGGGAGGGATCGGTTCATTGGATGACATGAACATTACAGTAACGATAGCTATCTTGTTCTCCAATCCCAATCAGTACATCTCTTACCTTTCTTGACATTGACGGCCACAGTATCACTTGCCGATAAGCCCTTTTTATCAGTCACTGTAACTTTAAAGACATAGTGTCCTACAACAAGTTTTGAAAGATGAAGCTTCGCTTTCTTGGCATCGGATAAAATAACACCATCAGGACCACTGAAACATGAAAGGAAAGAAAAATCTGATTGTAAACTATGGAACAAACAAACAAAAATTGATGAAGTCTGACAAACATATCCGAGTTAGTAAAAGTTTATGCTTAACTGTAGGTACATTCATGTTTCGTAATCCTCTCCACGAACGCGAAAGCGCCGTGGTATCGTTCTTATACGGTGTATAACGGCCTGATACCTTTGATAAAGTTTGACTCTAATACCGTCGAGAAATTACCTCTATGTTTCCTAGCATTAGTGTTCCAGAACTATATTCAGTAGGATATGGCTATTGGCACTTAAAATTTTCATTCAATATTTACAATAAACTAACTTTCATTGCACACACGTTAAGAAAAGATGGTTCCAATACATTTTTAGTCGATTATATTCCATTACAACTCGTGACTGCACGAAATACAAGTGCCCTCAGCGTTAATTTCGATTTAATTTGAAGGGTGCTAGGGTTTAGTCGTATTGAATTTAAAGTCACGCGTTGTCGAGATAAACATTTTGTATCGTGGGATCAGTCCTTACCTTACTTTTTCCCACAAAAAAGTTACTATGTGTTGATCATCTGTGCTTCCTGACGCATCAAGTGTAGTTGAGTCATCCGGGTAGACCAGATCCTAGAACGTATCAGATATAGATATCGATACAGATATAGATACATTGATGTAGTAGAATACAACAAAACACGGTAGATGTAGTAGTACATGTAGATGTATCAATATAGATATCGATATAGATATAAACAAATAGATGTAGTAGAATACAACAAAATACAGGATCACATCACAAGTAAGACAAGCAACTGCTTGAATACCTAAACATTGTCACTCACGTCACGTCTTCATCATTACAGTTTTCAGTAACTTACAACCTTAAACAACCCCATCGGCTATCAAATTGATTAATCTGATACACAATCACGCAAAAACGGCTATCTACAAGAGTTGGTGTAAGAATTGTTTAATAGTATTAACACTGCTAACTTGCTGCTTTGTTTCAAAGAGTAGCGTCGGTTACACAACATTGGTGAGTCTTAAAAAACAACAAACAACAGACCAACTAATATACAGCTTGGAACTACTCTGTTCACATGTGTACAAATGTTTGGTATTAGTTTACTTAATACAAAAATATCTCTGTGTCTACCACTTTGGCAAAGGGACACAAATTAACTAATGATGGGAGATACGTGTTTACCTTGTCAGGTCCTGCCATTGCAACAGGAGCAGCATTCTTCTCTGGCTGGACGACGACTGTGACTTTTGATTCTGATGTCTGTCCAGCAGCATCAGTGACATGGAGAATGAAGGTATAGTGGCCAACTACCAAGTTTGACACTTTAAGAATGGCCTTGTTTGTTCCCTGAAAAAGTAGGAAACATATCAAAATCAATTGCAAGGATAAAATGAGCAGATCAGATAATTTAGATATGCAATACCTACATTTCATGTTTCATCACACTTAGTCAAGAAATATCTCGAGGAAAAGATGCGGGGACAAGAAAAATATCGATGGAGAATAAAATTAACAAGTAAATGATCTAATTAAATCAGAATCAACTGAAAAGAAAAGAAATTATCGAGAAAAAGGATAAACTAACCAAAAGATTCAACGAATAGAAAAGAGTATTGCGAAATGGATGCAATGAAAAGAACAAAAAGCTTTGACGACAGGATTAACGGACAAGAAACAACATCTATTAAGGAAGAATCGACGGTCAAGAAAAAAATGATAAAGAAGAAAAGGATAGATTGCGGAAAGATTTGGTGGAAAAGAAAAAGTAAGATTGAAAAAAGATTTGATTGAGAAGACAAGGATCAATTCAGGAAATGACACATCAAACGCTTACAAACCTGCATATCTCCAACTGTCGGGCTGTCAGGGCTTTTTGTCCATTCATACTTGACTATTTTCTACAAACAACAAAATATCAATGTACTAAAATAGGAAAATTTGTATCTTTGCATCTATTTAAGGATAAACCACAGTGATATTATCTCTTCATCTATTAAACGCCTCGTCATTCAAATGCATTGCAACGCTTGCTGCTTTTAGGATTCGGGTTCTTGCTTTCCCTAAGGAAAATATAACAGCATTCACACAATTTAGTGTTAGTGATACAGTCTCTGTTTGCAGCTCTCTTGCTATAGGTTACTCTAGCTAACTGCTATAATTCCATATTTCAAAAAAAAGTAATCAAGTTTCTTCTGTTCTAAGAATAATGTTTCGTGTTTTGTCCATGTCGTTTTTTTTAAACGACTTCTTCCAAAATAAACGGTTTGGGTTATTTACGTTCTGGTTGAATAAATAGAAATATTCGCTAAATTGACCAGGCACCACAATACTCACGCAGAGTATGCACATGTGTTCCCTCTCTCTTGCTTATGCTATTGAATACAATGCATGCCACTAAAAGTGGTCTTCAGCTTTGATTACCTCCGCTAAGGACGATATGTTTCCATGACGGTTTGTTCGTTCATTGGTTTTATCGTTAACTTGTCGTTCTAAAATTTTCAACATACGGTTAGTAGACTGACCGGCTCCAGTTGACTCTTTTTTAAGTCATGATCTGGATCACATTGAAATTTTTGATGATGTCATCATGAAACCACAACTAGTGAGCAAATCGTCGTAGGGAATACCCTGCTACCATGACGCCTGTCAATACACGTCATTTGAATATCGAGAAACTGAGAATCCCAACTCCATTGGCTTGGGGGAAACTTGCGCTCTCGGGGTGCTTCTAGTTTGGAATAAATTCTTCAGTAAACATTAATCTTAAGCTAACCTTGTTTGTCAGAGAATCTAAATTTGATTTTACGAAACCCATCAATCCATTTAACACGTGTTTTTGAAAATACAGGCTCTGAAATAACAACGGAAAACGCGTTTGTGTAGTCGCAAAAGTTGCATACCTTGTCGTCCGTACTTCCATTCCCATACAGCGTAACTTGGTTTTCCGGCAGGGTCAAAATGGCTCCATCCCCAGCTCTAGCAACGGGAGGGTAGTCCTTTTCTGCAGAGCAAAGGAATATCGACATTGTATATTTACACATTCGTGTCTATATATGCTTTAAAATTAATTAGAGCAAATAACATTTTTACTAATAAGCTACAACAAACTGCCAAGTTCTGTTTTTTCAATTGATGCTACCGTAATAAGTGTCGGCTGAGTAAACTTTAATATCAGTTACCTATAACAGAAGAATATCATAGTCAATGCATAAAACGCCTGAGTAAACACGCTTTTCATTCACGAGACCAGTTAATTTCTCACGCGACCATGCTTGATTGCTGGGATCTTTGGCACGAATTACCAACATGGGCAATCTAACAAGGTCTTATCATGCAGGAGCGTCAAAAATGTTCGGACAACAAGTGCTCTCGCTCATGATTTCAATCATCAACAGGTGGTGAATACCTGCGGTCTGGGACTAAAATCACTAATTACTCAAATGAAAGTAAAATGAAACCCTTTACAATTAGACATTGGTCTAATTATTCTGTGAACTTACAGAAAGAGTAAAAAGTCGACGTTCTTATACCCTGAAATATATATCAGAATAATCAACAAAAACCCTTTTCAATCTAGTCTTAATACTTTATTAAAAATAAATACAAACAATGCACACACCTTCTTTCACTGTAACTGTTGCATCTGTGTGATCCTGCTCTCCATCCGAATCAGTAACTGTCAGTCTGAAGTGGAAGCAAGTCAAAAATACGAAAATTATGGCAGGGGTTACTTTGGAGACGACAGATCCTTACATTTCCAATAATTGGCATGAAATCTCAATATCTTGTTATGAAAGACGAGATTTACACTGGGAAATACACACAACTTCAAACACAAATCAAAATTTCAAACGAATGTTGCAGATAAGGTCTGAATGGAAGAATGCGCAATGAAACCAAACGAAGCAAGGGAAGTTAAGATATATCTCTATCATGCTCACTAAGACAAAGTGCCCACCACCACCCCCAATAGCTGGCTTCCTTGTGTCTCAATTTGGGAGCTCTTTTTCACACTTTATAGTGTGGCAATCATAGACATGAAATCATTCAACATAACATTATAGACATGAAATCATTCAACATAACATCATAGACATGAAATCATTCAACATAACATTATAGACATGAAATCATTCAACATAACATCATAGACATGAAATCGTTTAACAATAACTACGCTACAACCGGTCCCAAGCACGGTAACCTGAGGGTCCCTGTGGTGTAGGCCTCTATGAAAGCTCCACAGGTGTACTGAGGGGAGGAGGGTTGGATGCGTAGCGAGCCCCGTAAAACGCCAGCTGAACAATCCCGTATGATAAGTCGCCATAATAATTCACGGGCTAATGCTACCGCGTCCAGGGCAACGGACGGTGCTCTATCAATCCAAAGAAACTCTGCTCATTTCGCCTGTGGAACGTTCGCACGTGAATGCTTTTGGCTGGCCTGAATTGTTCACAGGTGAATTTACCTACTTCAATATAGACTGCGCTTGTGATATCTGAGGCCTGACTCTCCGGATTTGGTGACGTTACTGTGAATTCATCTGACGGTACGTCGTCCTATAAACTCTTTTTCTCCGGTGGCAATTCCTATCACCGTGGAATTGCGTTTTCTGTTAAGCTCAAGCTTTCTTCCTGTGTCACATCCTTCTCGCCAATATCTGAACGACTGGCCGTTGTGGAGATTGACGGCGTTATCCCCATAACCATCACTGTTTCATATGCCTTTACCAAGTGCGCTGAGGTTAACGACAAAGAACTCTTCTACCAAGTTCGGAATATTCGCCTCGTTGCCGGAGATTTCAATGCTGAGACTGGGTCGCACTATGCGGCCTGTAAAGAAGTCCTGGGGTACCATGGTCTGGGTAACCTAATGACAATGGTATCCGAATGATGACTTTCTCATCGACAAACAAGCTTATCTGCCCTAATTCCTTCTTTAAGCACAAACTACGGCGATCAAGACCTCCACTGGAATGACGTTAAAGAGGGTCTTCTCCATTCTACCAAAGAAGTATGTCCCGTTCGTCGTCGTAACAACTGCCCCTGGATTTCGGCCGATACTCTGAAACTCGTGGACCAGCGGCGGTTCGCACCCTTTGTACGTACCTCGGGCATTAAATGACGACGTCGCTAAAATCAGACGAGTCTATCTGATTAGCAGATCGAGCCGTCGAAATGAGAGCTGCATCGGACCGTGGGGACATCCGAACGGTCTACCAAACGACTGACCACCCCTCCCTCTAGCATTCGGATTAAGCACGGTAACCCAATTAAAAGCCGCGAACAGCAGGTCCGACGCTAGGTTGAGTACTTATCCTCACTATGCAACCGTCCTGACCCAGGTGCCTTGGATCAAGAACGTCTGGACAATTTCCCAGATCCCTCACCCTTAGGGGACCAGTTCACGTATCTCGGCTCTGTGCTAAGCTCCGATCAGTATAGGCCTCTGAAGAAATTGCTGTACGGATTGGCAAGGCCTCCAGTGCATTCAACCAGCTAAGATACAGAACCATGTCTTCAAGCGCCGTGATCTCAAGGTGGACTTAAAAATAAAGGTCTTCAATTCTTCTGTCATGTCAGTTCTGCTGTGTGAGTCTGAAACGTGGACCATGACCCAGGCTGATCTACGCGGTTTAGAAACCTTCCAGATGTTCTCGTTGCGGATTCAATAAGGAATAAAACTTATAGAACTTGAGATATATTTCAGGTGTCTACGACTTCAACATTTACGCTGATGTTTTTGAATCTCTAGCACATCGATACTGTATAAGTTATAAAACCAAAATTCTCAAGGGCTACAGTTAAATTATTCAGGTCATGATTCCTTCTGTACATACGAGTACTTTCCTTACAAGTGAGCACTTACCTAAATGTGTATACTCCGGGAACTAGATTTTTTACTTGTAGAACGGCTTTGTCGGCTCCAATAATTACGGTCTTTTCATCTTCTGATATCGGACCTTTCACCTCTTCCCACTTGTATCTCACAATTTTATCGTCATCTGAACTTTCTAAAGGACAAATAAAAACAAACCGAGATTACTGCACAATCTTCCAGCACCAAGACACAATTTCCAACACATGAGATCGTGAGTATGACTATTGCCTCCTACAAAAACGGTCGATGGTTCAAATCCCAGTAGTAAACACTCGGGCCAATTTTAGAGATCTTGTGTTACCATGCCCTGATCCATGGACTTGATGCTCAGCCACTAGCAATCAACAAGACGCGAACTTTAATATCTAATTTTGGACTACACATAGATACAAGGCATACACATAAATACACATAGATTCAAGATATCAAATAATGTCTACACCCGGCCTATTCTTCGATAAATCTGACTTTATCAACAGTAACTGTTGCTCTCTAATAATAAATAAGTTAATTTCTGAAAGCTTTTTAATTTTTCTTCTTACCTATGTAAACTATTCTAATTGATATCAGCAGAGATTGTAAAATTCAGTTATTGAATTGGAATTATTTCAGTAATCACTAGTTAACTCTTTTCTCGTTACTCCAAACAGTAGCAAGAACTTTAAAACTTAGCCCATGTTGTATGCCCAGGATTATAAAAATTCACCATAGTGCAAAGTTTACTTTCACAAAGTTTCTCGATCAACATTCTAAGCAAAATTTCATCTTCATACAACACCAAAATAACAAAGTAGTATACACTGAAGTCACTTCTACCATAAAAGCAAACGATGTCTCAATATATGTATAACATTGACTGCCTACCAAAATAAGGTTCGAAATTTGCAAATGCAAAGTCTAATTTAGTAAAGCAGATGAGTTAGAGGAGCCCCTTACTTGACCCATAAAGCACGAAGCTTTTGACAGGCAACGTGACAGTCTGTTCTCTGGGCTGAATATCAGCACGTGGTGGCCGATTGACTCTGGGCACTGACAAAGAAAAAAGAGAAAATGAATAGATATGAAAAAATAGCAACAGACAATATAGATTGGTAGTCATAACAGTATTTCTATCGCAAAAGTGGCGTAAAGCAAAACCACAACAAGGAATCTGACACAGGAGACCCCACCAATGCTTACGTTTATTATCTCCACAGCATTATGCAGCAAGAATGCATCCATTTGATCAACTACGCAGCATCTGTGTACACACACTCGCTCGGATACTTACTATGAGACAGCAACAACAACATATGCACTCTATTTGTCGTATGACATTAGATGACATGTCAAACATCACAAGAATAAATACTGATGGCATTGGCGCTAATTTGCCGAGGTACTCGCGTTACTTGCATGCGGACTGTTTCAATTTGACATTTCCATACATTAGTTTATGTTTTACAGGCGCGTTCTTTTGGAGCTTGAAATAATTTTATTTTCTTTAATCCGAACAACGAGTTTAGGTGGCATAATTAGACTTAACTGTTGCACATCAAGCGTATGATATGCAACAATATATTGCGTCTGTCTAAAAATATTCCGAGAATCAAGGAGCAGATTCGACACATTGCCAGTGTTCGTTCGTTGACTGCTCCTAATACTAAATGGTTCACGTACATCCCTCTCTAATGTCCCAAGCGTTAATGCAACTTATGTTTTATAGTATCTGCTCTTCTAAATTGTAAACAGCACTGCTAAACCACAAACCTGCTAACTTTATGAAAACTTGATCACCGTTCTCAAATCAGGTATGTTCTAATGTCACTTAATGGCGTTATAAATCACGTGGTCTTTAACAGGGCATTTCGAGCAAAAAAAGTTTTTTATCGTCAAATGGTACGTTTTCTCCAAAATGATTTAGTCATGGAGGAGTGATACTGCTTGCGGATCACAAAGTTAACACTGTCAGTTGCCTCGAAATTGATACATGATCTTGTGCATGTATTATTATGCTAAAGACTACATAAATTACGTTCTCTCATCTCCATGAATAGAAAGCTAATGGCACTAAATCAAAATGAATGCTATTTGATGACTGGAAAATTGGAAATTAATTACGGTAAGACAGGAATAGTTAAATTTAACTATTTTGACGTATGGTCCGAAACAGCCAGTCATCTCTGGACTGCAAAACGTGATATCCGCTACCTATCAGTAACTACCCTTGTCTACATTCCACATTCCTTGTGTACTAGGATAACCCCGACACAATTATAAACAATAACCAATAATCGCTACACATATCGGCTTTCACTAGTTGCAACAGCAAGACCTTTACTAGCTAAGGCAAAGGTAGATTTTAAAACAGAAATACTTTGATGTCAAATCTCCCGTAGTCACCTACCTGGTTTCACTGTAACATTAACAAATCCTACTCCTTTCGCATGCTCACTGCTGACTTCAACTTTAAATTGATAGACTCCGGGCACATCGAGCTGTAATTTAAAAATACAGAAAAGCAGATAAATTACTGAATGTTTGAATACGATTGAAGATGCCATCTGCGTCGCTGCTGCGCGGTACAAATATACACATATATATCAGTGAAGACAAACTAGACACATCGCTGATTTCAACTGTTAGTTTTTGCGTTTTAACGAATCGGGAAATGAAAGACACAGGACAAATAATCTCAAATTGTTTGCTTCAAAGTGTACTGTTCATGAAACACATAGTAAATATTGAGCTCTAAGATGGACTAAGTGGGCAAAAAGGGCATTATATGGCGTGGAAAGGTATTTATGCTCAGTCACGAAGTTCATTGTAATGTTAAAAGGTCTTGAGAAGGACGATTATAATAGTATGGCTGCAACTGAGGAGGTCAATTAGGGATTCATTGGATCTCTATTATATACAAACGAGTAACGACCTTGGACTTGGCCAAGTTCACCGGAGTTAAGAATCTAAAATAACCCGTGAAAGTAAGGATGCCTCTGTAGCCGGATTGGCAGAAAACGGAACTCAAAGGGAATATTCAGACCTGATATAAATGACATAACAAATTACACAAGTGAATAAAATACAGAATTTGCAACAGTAACCACCTTTGACAGGAAATCAGTCACTCCGACTTAGTAATGATACCCTTCTACAAAGAGGATGTTGTCATTATACCCACACGACTTAACTTCCATCAGTACACACACGATTGCAAGCAATCAACATACGTTATTCTCAACATACGTTATTCTCGCGAAAATTTTTGGGCCCGTTTTATAACAAAACCAGTCCCTACAAGTAACACGGGCAACAGAAGCGCACGGAGCTGTCAAGGAATGAGACACTAACTAGCACTTTAATGTTCATTAGGTATATACAGCTTATAATTTTAAATTGATGCAAGATGCAGCAAAAGAAGGCTTAAAGCAGTCGCTGTGTTCGTCGATCGAGTGAGCGTCATAACTCGTCGCGGATCGCTGACGCAAGTTTCCCCTGCTTTAAACGATCGCCGCATATCTGAAGCAGCTTTACTGATTTGATTTCCATTGCATCCGCGATATCTGAGAGAAAGGTTGGACGTTGCTTTCTTCTTGTCCTTTTTCTTTTTGAGCACTTTTTCCTTCACTGTAGTCTCCTTTTCTTTCTCTGTTTATACTGTTTTTCCTTTCGTTTAGTTTGGTCCCAGTCCTCCTTGCATATACACATGTATTTATATATACACTATGTACTTCTCATTCTGTTGCACGACTAATCGGCGATAATCCATTGCTGGATCGTTCTCTTCTTCAAAAGAGCGGTAAATTTTTACTTTACTGGGTATATACTAGCCCTACAGCACGACAATTTTATAAACAAAGTCACAGACCATCCAAGCATATTGATTCAGATATATCCACTGGGTCAAAGCAATGCTCAAGAACAGAATAAATGAATGCGAGATAGGTAAAGACGCTATTCTTAAAGAGTTTTAAGTGTCTTTAAAACGTCAATTTCGTAGATGTCAACAAGCAGCAATTACTGATTTGACAAGCTATACTAAATAGGTAATGAAAAGAAAATGAACATTACCATTGACAAAGTGACCCGGCTTAAATCCTTTCCTTCCATGTAGCCATGACTTTTCTCTGGGGCTTCGATTTGCATCCAGTTGTAGTTATACGTTACTCCTAATCACAAAAAGAAAACAGAAACCAATGAGATATATCCCTCACAATGGTGAACTGTGCGATTATGTAAACAGAGCGAACTTAACCTGAAATACGGTCGATTCGATTTGATGATGCTTAAAAATAGTCCCACAATTTAAGGGTTACTCTCAACAAGATGACCAGAGACGGATAAGGCAAGTACAGCGGCGTTTAACCACAGCAGGCTGGTAATCGAAATATCGTCTACTCATGCAAACTGGGGTCCACATTTTAGCAGATTGCCGTATGTACTGGCACATGACAAAATGTTTGTCTATGCAAAATGTGCTTCCTCAGACGCCAGCTTTCGAATAGAAATTCAATACAAACCATCGTCATTTTCGAAACCAAACAAACAATAAGCGGCAACTAGGGCGTGCAACATACCTTTGGCTGGCTTGGGCCAAGCACTTGCATACAAACTGACTTTGTTTTCAGGTAGGGTTATCACTTTATTGTCTCCAGCTGATACATGTATACTGGCAACAGGCGATGCTACAAGGAAAAGGGGAACATGATATATTAGTAAAAAGTTAATATAATATCAAAATTTTCCATTGGCTTGCGCCGGGCGTTAAAAGGGAGCCAATTCAACAAGTAAAACTGAAGATCAATTATTTATCGTCGCAAAAAGGTGCTAATATTGTTTCCAAAATCAGAGAAGTTCTG
>JANTCA010034134.1:0-20847 GCA_024741275.1 Chironex yamaguchii | reverse complement strand
TCAATCATTACTTAGAAGGATCCCATTTTACGGTCATAACAGACCATAAACCATTAGAGGGAATCCTAAGGAAAACAGGGGGTGGTGGGTGGGGGTTGCCGATATAATGTCATCTGCAATTGGGAAATAGACAAGAAACATTAGACAGGGACATAGACTGTCTTTCAACGATGTGTGACAACTTATTTTGCTCCAGTTGTTGCCCTGAGTGTATTCTACGGAGGCCTTTAGGTGAAAGAATCACGAATTAAAGCTATTCAGCTTTAATACAACGAATGTTGGGCAGATCATATATCACATGCCAGTCCCATATAAATTGAATCTGAAGAATGCGTTGGTGGAATGTCATAAATAGTTGCAAGCACAAAGATCAAGGATTTAACATCAGCGGAGGCCTCGAATAACAAGAGCCACTTTGAGTTGGCCAAGTAATTAGTTAAAACATTTAACTAGACTGGAGACAAGTTGTTGTTATAGTAGAATGTAATCCAGTGATACTGGCTTGTGGCCCTTTCATTTTGATGGTGAATCTCAATAGACATTTTCATAAAGATATCGATAAACATTTAGGGGGACCGCTAATGTGAGTCGATGAACTACCCTGAGAAGTTAGATTATTAGTTATGTCCTGGCCAGCAGAGGCTTGAATTCAGTGGGTTTTTTGTGGGGTTTTTTTTTGGGGGGGGGGGGTATGTATTGATTGCATATATGATATCTGATTGTTTTTTTCATTTCTAGTATAGTAAGAAAATATCTTCTTAAGTTTTGTAAAGTTCAGATTTTAATTAGGTCAAAGATACAGCAAGAAGACAATTAACATAATATTGCCGTTGGTACATGATCAGAATAGCCGGCTGACGCATTCACTTCTCAATGCTTCTTTTGACATGCACAACTGACCTCTTACGCTCCAGATAAGTAAACACGTCACATGTTGGAGATTGCAAAATTCTCTAGGAGACTCATAATTACCTAGCTAGCCAAAAAGTATAATCTAAATTTGTAGTCAAGGAATTTGTAAGCCATTCTTGATAAATACAAGTGTACATGAACCTGCTTTTACTTGAACATGTTAAACTGATAACTAATGGACAATGATGTCTACACGTTGCTCAGTACATTAGTGGAATGTAAAGTAAGACCATATCACATAATAATATCTACTGATCATCGAATATTCAGAAAGATTTGGTCCGGTTGTCGGCTCCCCTTTGATTTACAGCAGGCTGAATAGGAATATTCCAAAATTTAATACGAACAAGAAATCTTCACTGCATTCCAATTATTTTCAGGTTGCGGGGTCTTCTTAAACAGGTGCTATTTTCCCACTCGGAACTTTTGTAGTTCTCTTAGATAATCAGATGTCTATGTCATGGCTTACTGTAAAAGACGAGGGAACATCGTAAAGATTAGATGTAGGCCCTGCTGGAGAAGTTTTAATCGATGATTCACAATAATGTAGTGCCATGGGGTTAGTATGTAACCAACGCGCTATAATATTTGTTAATTTACAACAATTTTGGGGATTGATCTGGCTACAAATTTTCAATCTACGAGGCCTTAGTGACGCGACAGAAAAAGAGCTTTGACAGAACACGTCCCACTGCAGAAAAGATTGTTATTCAAAGGTCCCCGCTCTGTAGATAATAGTAGACGGCTTTTTAGTTTTGAACTAGCATTCGAATTGCACCCTTTATTATAAGAGGTTATGCTTTCAGCTGTGTCCTATCGCTGGTCTGTTACCAACACATACAAAGACGTTGTTTACAGAATTGGACGAAATCATTGGACACGGATGGGCGTGTTACAAGAAACAACTCGTTAACTTATGGATAATCAATTCGCCGTCGGGATCTAGGATGCTCTGGATAGATTCTCTAGCATCGTTAGATAAGTCCTCTTTTTCGACATTTACATTATTTACAAGAAAAGCAAACACCAGACAACATCCACTGGCTCCAATGTATTGCTAAGACGGTGCAAAATCGGTAAAGTGCCAGTGAATTAGATCTATCTTAGTTACAGCTCTGTATCTAGAAGAAGATAACACATTACAATACCAAATAATTTGTACAGCAAGAACGAAAAACACATAGGGTGATATGATGCCTGCAAAGTCAAGAGTTAGTACTTGAAATGAATGTATATCATTGCTGATCAAAGAAGATTGATTTAGGATAGATTCAGATTGCCGTCATTAGTGGAAAGGCTATATTTAAAAATCTTCAAGATAATTATAGCATAAGTTTGATGTTGGTGTCTAAGGCTTTGTCATCGGGGTCAAAGATTTTGAATAAGATGTAACATCTACTCTGATAATCGATGTAAATGCTTCATGCTTGAGATATAGACAAGAGTTTGTTTGGACATGGGGAAGATGACTGGGTGGACCTCTGACTTTTCGGTTTTCTCAAGCGAGTGACCCTATGGCTTCGTGGAGTTTTGCTGTCTCCAAGTGCTTCTAGTTTCTTCTGGTTCTCTTGTGTTTGATTTGATTTACTTTATGAACTAAATGCCAATCAGATCATGCTAATAATCCCTGGGAAATATTTTCTATTAAACAAGAGACATTTTCAAATAGAATTTTGACTCCATTTAATGTAGTTGTGATACCTTGAAGTTGCAAGCGTAGTGTTCACCGGATCTATTTTGTAAGTTAACAAAGTTATACTACAGCTCTTTAGAATACTTGTGTAAGCCTAAATGTAGAAGCCATTACAGAGAATTATACTTGAAAAATGTCTTTAGGGCGGTCTCTTGAAAAGTAGACTGGAATAACAGTTATGCTTCAATCGATTGATGCCTTGGCAATTAGGTGACATTCTGATTTAGTTGAATATCTTTAAAATGAGTAATTACAGTAACAGGAGCTTTCTTTTGTGTGGCTGTAAGTGTTTAATATTCGGAGCCATATTTCACTACCTGTGGCTTTTTAAATGCTATAGCATAGATATTTCAACTGTACTGAGACTTAGGTGAATTCCGTTGTTCCCAGTAGCTTCTTACTGCGGTAAGAAGATATATATGCGAAGTCCGTGTTTAAAGCACCCGAAAAATGCAAAAACTGACCCTTTTGCACACTAAAACGAAGAAATATATGTAACATTTTAGATAAATTTAGAATTTTGTGTTGGCTTGAGAAATAAGAATACTTGTTGGCGGGTCTTAGGAATTTGAGCTTGAAACCTTTACAGCTACCAAATATTGCTGTTTAATGAAGTTTGGCTACCTTCACACGATAAGATCGCACATTGGAGAGGTAATCTATATGATTACTATATGTCGATTAAGGTAAATATGGAGCACCTCATGAACAGGATTCTGATAAAAATACTTTGGATTTAGAAGTCTTGCTTCAAATCCACGTTCCGAGATTGCAGACTTGATACACAAAGTATGAAGAGAGTCATCAAAGTCTCAGTAAATCCAAGCTAACACAAGCATCTTTTGATCAAAATTTTTGGTAATTGTTGACAAAGTTATGAAGCTATTCTAGTTTGGTTCATTGTCTGATTGATTTTTAATAATAGTATTGTAGTGATTATATGTCCACCGAAGTTGATGGATGTGATATCATTGACGAACACGATTCTATTTCAAGTCTTTCAGCTGATACTGAAGGATGAAGATATTTTTGTACACGATGACTTATTTCATTTTCTCTTCTTAATTGTCATTTCAGATTGTGCAATCAAAAATTGCGAAACTTGCGAATCAAAGAATAACTGTGGCATTTGTAAAAAGCCATTTATCTTGCAACGAATTGAATTCAAGAAAACAACTTTGTGCGTTCACAGATGCCTCTGGGGATACAAAAAACTTGGGCACAAGAATGGCTATGATAGATGTGTTGTCGAGACAAAAACACGTGAGATGGCAAAATAAGTTTTTTATTTTTTCTTTGATTTTTAAATCGCAGATAAGAATTGAAAACTTAAGTAGATTTACATTTCATGAGATTTCGTGGGCTTACGAGGGTTAAGCATGTCTGCTACGTTTTCTGGATTGACCTAATCTGTGCTTGTTTTTTCACTCTTTGGAAATATGCTCCCAAAATGTGATATACTTTTTAAAGAGAAGAAAATGCATTTGTTTAACTACCCACAAATACAATTTCTCTGGCTTTTCGAAGTTGTATTTTCAAATTATTTAGCGTAAACAAACTTTGATGGTTGATTGTACTGTTGTTGGTTATGCTTAATTCTTCAAATATAAAAAGACATAAAACACAATCCGAGGCCATGTCAAATTATCTTACTTGTTGCTTAAAAAAACACCAACTGCTGTTAACATGAATCTATCAATAAAAGAAAAGCATATTACACGAATCACTTTTCGTGATAATTATAGGGAATGCCTTTATATGCTGACTTCCACTAATATAATGTAAAGACTTTTAAATGAATTCAGATCAACAATTTTGACAGATGCGATTATCTGTTTAGTTGTATACGTTAATCAAAATCCCTGATAGATGAAAAATGTCCATAAGCATGGATGCAACTCGATAGTATGTGGCCTGAGACAGAGATTTGTTCCACTTTAGTCTCATTTGTTTAGAGTAGGCCTGTCATATACACTTATAAATAAATAGCAGTGGCGACAGTTCCCAGTTGTTTCGAAGTACTGTATGGTTGCGACAGACAACGAAATGGAATAGAGTGATGACATTTGATTTTTATATAACATAGAAGTGCAGCTGAAGTATTGACCGTGAAGCTGGCGCCCCAGCTGTTTAAACACGTCATGGAAAACGCTGACGTTATCTAAGTTGGAAGTATATGATGAACGTAAAGCTTTTTTATATTGAGTAAGTCTGAAGCAGTGAAGAATTGTCTTGCAGTCAATAAACTAACTTATAAATGTAAGCTAACCACCATCTTTTTGCTTTTATTTTAGAGGGGTGCACGACTATTCATTGCTTTTTATGTTTACCTGGTTATTATCGACTCAACCGAGGATTTCTGAAGAAAGAATGTGTCAGAAAATGCCCTGTAGGATACACAGAAAGCAGGAAGAGAAGAACTTGTCTTAGAGATACTTGGCAAACCAAAAGAATTTTTGCCAAATTTCCTAGATAAAGTAATGAGATATTTATATATATGAAAAGTTGAAGGATATTTTGTTCCAGAAATAAATCTCAACGTTTGACCTGCTGCAATCGTAGATGCCTTTGTTCTAGTTCTAAGAAGAACATCATGATATCATCCATATAAAAATAGAAGACAATGGTTGCCTGATAATTGTGCTAGTTTTTAAAAGTTAGTGCAAGTATATCACGCCTGAGAGAAACAACGTTGTTTGTACAAAATACCATTTAATTTGTTTAAAATCATTCTTGCTGTCATCATCTTTGCAAAAGCTACTGCATGAATGGAAACATATCCTATCTGTGTTTGCTTGCACGATTTTCAGATGTTTAGGATTGATTGCATCAACTAATGTAGGAATCTTTCAAGGTCCCTTACTGAGAAGCAACAGATTTTTTTGTTGTAATATCGTTTTAAAGAAACCATGATTTTGATAAATTTATACATATTTTTTTCTATAGGTACGCCTGAATAGTATAAGTAAATGTTCGTAAATCAAGTACTACTCCACCAAAGAGGTCTGAATGGACTGAAGTGTGTGTTCAACTTAACAGAAACTGAAACTCAACCATTTATCAACAGGCATCAGTGAATAGTCAATGACTAAACGAAGATTGCTTTATAGATTTTCTACTTTCATTAATACAAGCCTAACATAATTTTTGAAACATAAGATTTTCTGTTGCATCATTAACTTCTTCTTCGTGTCCATTGAGCAGTTATATTCGTTCTTTTAAAGCCTCGATCACCCGTCTCCCCCAGAAGTACGAGATAATCCTTCAGCATTCCAGGATATTACAGATAGTGCCGGCCTTGGAAAACGCCCTTGGTTGCTCTGAGTGGCGCTTCTGCATCACTGGTTGACGACTCCATTGCTCTATGGTGTTTGCAAGATTAGCCTACTTCAACAAAGCGTTTTATAACACTGATGAAGCGTATCTCAGGGTCCACGACGAGGATGTTTTTGGACACCCATCATTAACTAATAAAGCCCTAATGTATTTAGAGTGGAATTTGTAAGGACGACGAAGTTTAACTGCACTTCAGAAATAAGGTACTTATAACAAACTCGATGCTGCTAATGACGAACGAAAGCACGGTAGTGATGTATTGGGGTTTAATCCAAGTAGAGATGATGTTAGACCATTTTTAATTTGCTAAGATTGTCATTCGTAACATTTATAACAATTTGTATCAAGACTAAGACATAAAAGCTATTGTATGTTTAGTGAGTAATTTATCATTTCTTTTTTGCATTGTCAAAGGTCTCCCATTGAAAAAAAATGAACAAAGGTATATTCCCTGATCTTTTTTAGGAAATGATACCCCTGGAAATATGGACATATTCAAAGAAACCTTGCCAAAAAGTATCTAAACATTTGTAAACACGCCTATCAGACTTATTTTAAGAAAGTGAGCACGGAAAGGTTTCTTCTTTTGGGATGTTTAGCTCAACATGGAAGATGATAGTCTATTACGCCGGGGTACTCTTGTTCGATTGCTCCAACTTTACTCCTGCCCATAACATCATAATAATCTGTCTACACCTGGCTCCAACATGTACCAAAAGCGCTTAAAAGTAACCTCTTCGTTAAATTAACTCGAAGATGCTAAGTTTAAAGAGGAACAAAGTCACAAACGATCACTAACGTTTACAGTAACAGTTGAAAGACTGGCAAATTTTAATTATTTCTATTTTTTTGTTTAGAGCTGTACTATATTGCTCTAGATTTGCATTCAGAAGTCCTTGGTTCACTTTTAAGGTTGTATTTGCCGATATTTGAAAGGCACATTACATTTTATCCAGTCAAGAAGTCTACGACACTTCTGTCTGATCACGTCTAAACGGCCGTGGTTGCGGTAGTTTGTATGCTTAAATCGTCAAATTGCAATGCCTTATTCAGAGTTATGGAAGCTGAGGATTGTGAATCAAGTACAATCAAGACGAATCACACAGAGTGACGTGAGTCGTTCCGGGCTATTCTATTAAGAGAATGGCTCTACCGTGTTTACATTAGCCCTAATTTATTCAAAGGCCCTTTCAAAGTTTGCAAGTGTGTATAATTATGTATACAAATATGTACCATCATAGGCATTGGATATAACTGCATCTAGTGACGAGGTTCCAGTTCGGGAATTCCGGAATTTTGATTTAGGTAAATTTACCTCTCAATAAGTATTGCGTCCTGGTCACCCTGGCTGGGGATGATAACATCTGATCTGGGCTCCTGCTATGGATCAAATAGGGAAGTTATTCGCAGATGTTGGATCCCTTTCTTATTAAAGTGGAAGAATCCTGTGATTGTTAAAATGTTTGAATCTACACTAAGATCGGGCGAAGGGTGTTACGAAAGAGACAAAGATATGATGTTTTATCAAAAGCAAACTTGACTATTCGGCTTATGTTAGAAACATAGGCGGCGACTACGTGGGGGTTTTGGGGCTCGAGCCACCCCTGAGAAATGCAGGGGGAGGCTCAGCCCCCCCGAAAAAATTTCCAAGTAAGCCGTCGTTATTATTTTCTAACTGGTTATATTTAGTTGGCACATCATTTTCATCAATTGGTGGGTAATAGGAAATCCGGATACGATCGATCGGCGTAAGTGCAGATTAGGGTTTTTGGGCTGATGATTGGCCGAACGCGTTGGCCTAACCAAGGCAAATTGTGTGCTCAGGAATGTGCAGGACCTCGCGGTTATCAGAATTAGAATTTACTTCTCAATTTGGGCAAAGGGCAGAAAGTAGTTATCAAATAAAACCAGACAACACACAACCGATTACATACACGTTTGAACAATATTTTTGTGGTACAAAACTTGAAAATCACTTAACGGAAAAGTTAACTAAAGACATTGTTTCAATATTTCTTTTGTGATTAAAAAACGTTACGGCAATACACTAAATAATTCCAAAAACCATATCTTAAATTTGTCCAATTACATTTGGTCTGAGGCAGAAGAATTTGTTTTTAGGCCATGGCCTAGAGTTTTGAATACCTTCCCAAAATGTTAAAAGCGAAGAAATTTTTGCTAAATTTGAAATGTTGTATGCTTCGTCTTAAAAACATCTCAGTTCATTAAAAGCCTGACTAAGTGATTCGGCACATGCCTATTGCGGCACTCCAATGGACTTTTTGGACTTTTACGTGCACAGAGAACATTTTCAGGCAATAAAATCTGCAAGATGTAATAAAGACATTGTTATCACAAAACCTGATAAAGGATCTGGGGTCGTATTTCTCAACAAAAATGAGCATGTTTGATATATTAAATGACCAAGAAAAATTTGAAAATTTAGGTAGGGTTGAAAACCACAACAATAAAGGAAAAATTGAAGCTAAATTACAACGTAGGCTATTAGAGATTTTTAAAAAATGGGTTAAGTCGCAAATTTATGCAAAAATGACTGCCACGCGATTCTACTATAACCCAACATTTACTAGAAAATTCAGAATGCGCCAAAATGTATAAGGACGGAAATTTTCAGATAATTGGCATAGCTAGATCGTCCTTTCATCTAAGTGTACTGGAATCTGTCTACATTAAAACAAGAAAACCAGTATTCTGTAGGCAGAAAGAGTTCGTTTTTTCACTTCGACTCTTCCAATAATGTTTCGTTTCTTCATTTTCTCGTTGCATTTTTCTTTCTTGTTTATGATTGGCTACTTTCGATGCATGTTTCGTATAGAAAAGGTTGCCATATACATAAATTTTCCTTTCTGACGATTCATACGAAAAAAGCTTTTAAGTATGTTTTTAGCGCAATGTCGCCAATTTTCAAGCGACATACACGTTGTTAAGATAGTACGACTAGATACGTCTATATAATGTACAGAAATGCGAAGTATAGTTTGTTCATCCGAAATATCTAACTGAGGAGTTCAGCAGCAAGTGAATAATCCTCATCTATCAGACTGACTAACAGTGCACATCTAATGAACCTTCAAAAGACTGTAACTTTGTATGGAAACCAATTAGATTCAAGGGTTCGTTGATTGCTGGCATCCTTTACCGGACATGGATAACTTCTACTCATATAGACAGCATCTGGCATCTGTCGAAAACCTCCGTCCGGTGTTCTGGTACCTCGACAATCTAGCACTGCTAGATGCACCATATATAGTCACTCAAGAGACGGTAAACTTGACCTCTCTGCAATGAAGACCGTCCGTACGCGGTGAAGGGCGACATTCTGCTTGAGATGAACTTGCTTTAAGAATACACAAGGATCTAGAAGAGTAAATCTTGAATCGAAAAACCATAAACCAACACATGGTGTACCTCATGCCGATGAATGGATGGCTTGATGGATTGATGGATGGATGGAGCGATTGCTTAAGTTGTCACGAATATGGCTATGAATAAATAATGTTCTGGATGTTCTGATATGATCACTTTGTTCATGGAATTATTTTGTTATCTTCTGATGACTTGAGAGACTATTGCCTCTCTCTCTCTGGTCAGATACACTAAGAAGTACCGACTGTAGGACTTGCGACCACAGTTTTCTATCGCCATTGAAAATCTCGTTTATCGATTTATTTATCTTTTGCCGGCAAGACATCTCTGTCATCATTATGGAGCTCGTGAGTTGTAAAGAAGACATATACGTCCGTACGTCCAAGAAGAGAACAGTTAGACAACAAAATCAGCTAAAGGAATTGCAAAACTGTTTCTCCGCTCACAAAATCACTCCACTTGGGATTCAAGAACACCGCATCTGTCATGCTGAAGACAACCTAAATAGGTGCAGTCATGTTACTTCAACAGCAAAGAAATAAGCAAAGCGCTAGCTTTGGAGAGGTCATATTGCGGATGAACAAAAAAGCAAAGGGATCCCTAGGTAATGTACATGGGTTCAATGAACGTATATTAGTAGCTCACTTCATTGGTAACTCTACAACAACGGTCATTGTCAATTATTCTCCTACAGAAGCTTATTCTGACAAAGACATTGAAGATCGCTACAAGAAGCGTGACAGTGTAATTCAAACATTCCCTGCTCATAATGTCCTTATTCTTACGCAGCATCATAGAGTAGCATCCATCTATGACTTTTTCAAGAGAGGTAATAAGGGTTCAAGTTTCACGACTATGCAAGAGTATAGGTTCTGCTGTTATCCTGAAGAGACGAATTTTAACGGGCTTAGTCATATCTGAACTCCAGATTTTTCTTAGCTCCTTGCAGCCAATTCAAGCAAGTGCTTTGTCATTTTTTTATCTGTTGGTCCGTTCTAGCAACATGCGACCTCAGATATTTAAAATCCTCTACAACTTCTAGTATGTTCTGATCAGAAGATATGATGACAGGAAATTGATGAGGACTAAATGCAAGGACTTTGGTTTTGCTAGAGTTGAGATGCAGACCAAACTTAGACTATGCTTCTTAAAGCACTTTAAGCAGATTTCGGGCCTATGCAATCTGATCACACATAATGATCAGGTCCTCAGCATAATCACAGTCAGTAAAATGATTGCCATGGTGTCTCGAGCTTCTTCTTTTAGATATCTCAAAGCCAAAGTGTGAGTGTTCATCGATTTAAGATATTAGGATTTCATCTATCACAACCACAAGCAAATGGGATGCAAGTGTGTCACCTTGTAGTTCTCCTGCTGTAATGTCAAAAGAGTCAGTTTCACCATCCGTAGGGATCACCTTGGCATTTGTGCCTTTATAGATGTGCCTTCAATTGCACCCAATATTACTTCTGGAATTCCATATGCTTGAAGTATTTTAAACGCTTTTTCTCTGTGAACACTGTCAAAGCTTCCTGGAAATCTACGAAGATGTTGAAGGCTACCAGATTCCGCAACTAGACTTCTTCAGTCGGATGTCTTAGTACCCGAATTTGTGTCTTGGTACCTCTTCCTGGTCGAAAGTCATTTTGGTTAGAGCTTAGTATTTGATCTAAGACTGGGAGAATTTGTTTGAGGATCACTTTGTTCACCAATTTTACTACAATGGATGTAAGGCTGATACCACTATAGTTCTTGCCAAGACTGAGGTCCCTAGACTTTGGTACAGCAACGATGTTACTAACAGACCATTGTGCCAGTTTTTCCTTACTTTCCGACAGATGGTTTGCATAACTAAGGAGTACCTCATCAAAGCCATATTTCCTTACAGCTTCTACTGTGATCCTGTCTTCTCCTGTAGCTTTATTCTCTCTAAGTGCCAACTTAGCAGATTGCAGCTCCTTAATGTCAAACTTTTCAGTTCTGATTTCTAAATCCGAGAAAACCACATTCAGTTCCTCTTCTTCCTCGGCTACATCAGGAGGACATCCTAAGAGTTCTTGGAAGTGGGGTTTCCAGTTGTCAAGGCGTTCCTGTCTCGTCGGTCCTTTCATGGCACCTTTCTTAGGCCCTTTACCACCAGAGATTTTATAGATACGTTTCCATGCAGCTCCATGTTGACATTCACGATCCAAGTCTTTAATGTGTTGTATATGTACCCTAAGCTGCTCCTCTTCTATCAAACTATACATGCTTAGAAGAGTTTGTGCATAGTCGTGAAACTTGAACCCTTATTACCTCTCTTGAAAAAGTCATAGATGGATGCTACACTAAGATGCTGCGTATGACTCTGAATGTGCATTGGCAGCAAAATATCTCTAATGAGGAAATTAATGACAAAATATCCAAAGTCACATTTTTCATCCGTCAAAGCCATCTTAGACTTATTGGCCACACTTTGAGACAACCTGTTGAGCTAGCCTCTCAGATGATACTTTGCGAATTTGCACTGGGGCAAGTTAGTCGAGAACAACCAAAGACATCTTTCGTAGACATTTTCATGAACGACACTGGCTGTGTGTCAACTCTAGAGCTTGAAGGTTGGGGATTTATAGAAGGAGACAGTAAATGAGGTTTGACCTGGCGACCACCGTAAGTAAGTAGTAAAAATTGTCTTGCCTTGCTATGTAGATATTTTCGAGGAATGAGATGCATCGGAAGACAATTGTAAAGTCTCACATGTCAATCAATTGAAATGGTTATAACAATATGAAACGAATCTCCTATCAATCTTTGTTGTGAAGTTTTCCTGGTTTCAATGCAGATTAGAGTATATTGGATTGCACACCCCTTGATCTGAGCCACACTCTTCTCCCCAATCCTAAACCCACTTTAATATGATCTTGTGGCAAAAAACAAGAAAGAAATCCTCGTGCATTGCACTTTAGGATGTCTAATCTCTAGCATAAACAGCTTATGGCTTGTTATGTGTGTACTTGCTTCAAAGGATGTTACTCTGGAAAACAATTTAACATTTATAGCAATGCAATACTTTAATTATGCAATTCATTGTAACTATTATCATTTCATTACCTTTGTTGTTATTTTTATTACTAAATCCTGATTTACTCAAACAATAATCAGTTATAATTAATGTACGCTTTTTCTTGTTTGCAATAGTTGTCTTCTCCTCCTTCATAATGAACTACGTTTGGATAAATTTATATCATTATTAGATCTAGATCAACAGATGTGAGAGAATCTGTCAATTTGAGTATAAATTCATGTCACCAACCCAAGAAATGTTCTTGTAAGAATGTGGGATATCCAGAAACGGTATATTAAAGAGTTTGTGTACATAATGGGCAAATCATGGGTGTTGAGTGGTCGTTTTTCAAGTGAAGATTTATTTAGAAGTAGCTGAAATATTGTTTCTATACGTTTCTAGGGCATACCATTTTGTACTTTTTGCCGGAAATCGACGTATTCTTCCAGTTTCTCCTCAATTAAATATATGTTCAACAATAACTGTGACGTTAAATGGTTTGTCAAAAGATTTTTATGAGTTTGAGTTTCTTTATTGTTTTTCTTGCTGCTATTAAACAGGTCAACTTGGTTACGTATTACATTGGCATTGTAAGCATCTTTTGCCACATAGTAATCAACCTAACGTTTTCTGTTATTATAAAGTTTTTATCAAATCAAACTAGTCATTGCTCAGGTACAGTAAAATAAACATTTATTTCAACGCAATAGAAATTTGAAAATATAGGAATTGAACTCGATTATACCGTGGAAGAGTAATCAAACTATAAGTTGCTCCTCCATTTCAAGTGAGTTCATATGCTTACTCACCATACCTAGCAAATGCAAAAGAAAGCAGTTGCAAGCAATAGATTCGTACATACAGCCTTGTAAAGACTTTTAGTTGTATTTACCCAAGTCATCCAATTATTGGCGAGAAGGGAAAGAGTATTTTTAAGCTCTCAGTTAGGATTTCAGGTAAGTCAAAATGATGCTCAAGTGACAGAAGACTCTTTATTTTGAGAAATCAGCTGATTACAATAGAATACGTTGTGCATTAAAACATCGAAGTAAAAAAGGGGTAGATTGACTGTTGGATGTACAAAGAAGGAATATAAAGTAATTCTTTAAACTATTAAGTAAAGAATTTTGGGGTAGCACATTTCAGTAAAGTTAAGTTATTTGTACAAAATTTATGAGGAAAGCTATCTCGATAGAAGTGTGATTATTTCAAGAGATGGTGCAATATAATGTTCCTTTTGCTTTGGCATTGAATACTTTTCTTAGAAACAATTCTTCGGTCGTAGAAACCTTTTCTAATCTGTTTTGCTTAATCACAAGCTTTTAGTAACACAAAGCTGTTTTGGAAATGGAAAAGTCCTGACAAGAACACTTTCGATGGTTTTCAACGCTCTTAGGCACAAGAAGAAATTAGACAAGTTCAATTTACGTAAATTTCTGATATTGAAAATTTATGTTTATAAATACTCATAACATGGAGAAGAAACCTACACCTGTTGCACGGTAAGGCGACCATGGTGCAAGTTACTTTGGTGTTTGATCTGCATGTTATATCTACAAAATCGTAATAGGGACTACACTAACAATTTTGTTTCAGGTAAGGAATGCAGTTAAAAGGTTTTTAAACGAAACAGAGTTTGGCTGGTAGCAAATTCCTGTTTTTTGAATTTATTTTGTGGATCTGTTCAAAATCTAAATTAAATTCGGAATTAGGGAAAATAAAATCTATTCTCATTGAAAATGGGTATCCAGAGGATGTTGTTTCTAGAGTTCTTCGAGAAAAGATCACTGATTTTGAAGCCGAAAAGTATTTTGTGCCTCAAAAATGTCCAGTATACCTAAAACCTCCTTGGCTAGGCAATGTTTCTATCAGCATAGAAAAGCTGTAGTTAAGTGTTTCTCTGCTGTCAATCCAAGAATTGTTTTCACGACTAGGAAGATCTTGGCATCCATTCACAAGGATTGTATACCTACCACACAAAAAAGCTTAGTAGTATATGAATTTTTGTGCCTATGTAAATCCTTTCATCTAAGTGTATTGGAGTCTGTCTACATTAAAACAAGAAAAGCAGTACTCTGTAGGCAGAAAGAGTTCGTTTTTTTACTTGAACTCTTCCAATAATGTTTTGCTTCTTCATTTTCTCTTTCTTTGTGGTCTTTGCTCTAGGTGTCTAGATGTCTATATATTGTCCACATATTTTGACTTAAAACAAGAAAATGGTACCAAGAATTTGGAAATAAATGTCTTACAAGTTCCTAAAATTGTATGCAATTTTTATACAATGTAGCCTACTGGACTTTATAGAACAACAATCGTATTTAGGATCCACTTTACATTGATCATATCTTCCAAATTACCTTAATGATTACAGGTCAAACCGATAACTCGGTTTGTGCTTACCCTTGTTTAATATTGGTGTCCTTGCATGCATCTTTGAAGTACCATATCACGCATTCTAGCTCTCGTTTCTATGCTGACGATGCAGCTTGAGACTGGGCACTAGTTGTAAAGAGTGAGCCATTTGCTTTGAGCAAAGATCTATGAGTCCGTCAAAATGAAAGCATTTATAAGCCCCATAATTAGAAGCACCTAAATGTAAGGAACCACGCATTTTAAAAAATACATAAAATCAAATTACTTTTCCTAATTGTTTCTCAAGCAGTCTGAATATCTGAATTTCCGACCTGTTTTCCCGTCACTTCATTGTTTCAAAACAGCTGTTTTCTTCAAAGTGATGATTATGTCGTATACTAAGTCGTATGCTAATGACACTTTAAATAATTAACTGTCACAGTTAACAAAGGACATGTTAGGGGAAATAAATTGGTTTATGTGAAAAGCGAATAACCCAAGAGCATTTTTGCTAGAAAAATTAATGTAACCAGTAAAGACCGCATAAAAGATTTGGAAGTAAACTGCTTTATATGTTTGATAAAAAGTACTAGTGCTATGCTTTGACACGAGAAAGCACGGAGAGAACACTCTTGAAACTTGACCGTTGCCAGCTTTTTTCTTCAGACGGTTCGGACACCTTATATTTTACGTTTCTATTATTTCAATAAAGTCAACTTCGATTTAATCAAGTATTGTTATACTCAGTAGCAGCTGCAAGGAGGTACAAAAAGCAATTAGAATTGTTTGCTGGTGTAGGCAGCAAAAGAGGGTACAGGAATAATTTGTTAGACCACGGCTTGTTGTTTTGCTAAAACACCCTAAGGTATGCATTCGTTAAATACAGCTAAACTCTGACACACAAATCTACTTTTTGCAAACGGGTTCAGATCTATCTCCTATATACGTAGTTGAAACTGAGAGTAAAAATCTCACTCTCAAACATCTATTAACCTGACCACTACTCTTTAATTAAAAGTTACGCTTGAGACAAAAAAGTCCCTATCGCAAGGTAGGCAAGACAAATTTTGAATACCTCTCTGCTTAATAAAAGAGGGTAGTGTTGATGGACGAACATATATCATGAGCCCTTGGTAACTATTTGTTTCAACGAAAAGAGGAGGCTTTAAGAGAGTAACAAATACTTGTTAACTATACGAAGCAACAGACAAAGACCCATGCGATCAAGGCTGAATACTGAATTTACTGGAAACTACACTATATAGCTGATCATCGCTTTTTGAAGAACTTGTCATTTCCAGTGGAATTAATTACAAAACTCTTGTCCAGGTAAAAATTATTTGTCTAGTAAAAGAAATTAAGAAGCGTGAAGGAGGGAGGTAATACTTGATTATCTTGATTACCGCCCGACGCCGTTCCTGCCTGAACTGATGTATTTCTTCCACTATCGACAGTAATATCTTAGTGGAACAATGCATCATTGAATACTAAATGATATCCTACTGTTTGAGGATGTTGCAGCTGATATTTAGGACATTGGTATTTTGAATCTGTAATTAATAAGACGAATATGTAGCTAACAGGACAAGAACCTGCAATGTCCCTATCTGCATATTGCAAACAGTTAATTGGTAGCAAGGAATACTATAGCTAAGTAGTGATATCAATGTAACAAGATTAATGAACGAATATGCTTGGAAGCACAGAATATTCCATGAAAAATCTTACCAATACTCCTTGTAACTTTAACATATAAATCCTAAAGGACACCATCATTTTGTAAAATTAGATCGTTACAACCAATGTCATTGAAAAATAATGCGCTTTCAAACTTTTGCATTATAGACTCCGGTTAGGAATAAGCAACTGGCGTTGTTGTTTACAAGATTTTAACCGAAGAAAAAGAAGGAAAGCAAACAATTTTGGTCAAATTGCTGCTTAGCAAGAGAAATCAGTTCTATTTTTCACACATCTTTCTGCAAGGAAAAGTCTTCACGTCTCAGAATCTTCTTGCTACCCGGTGTGGTTTTAAAACAACTTCTGCATTCACTTGTTTGTTAAGTTCAAATGCATCTGACCTGAACGTCTCTCTGTCTCTTTACTCTTTACCTCCCGTTGTTTTTCAATGTGAAACCAAATGGTTTTTGGTCCGAATAAAAATAGAAACTCGTACGTAACATGACGACAAGATTAAGCATTGGTGCCTTCTTCAAACAAAATAAATCCCGTCATTAAAAGTAATCAAAGTCAAACATGTTCAATCTTATATTTTTTAATGATCATTAAAAATGAAGGAGTGAAAAAAGTCATTTCAAAAATTTAAGCATGCTGTCTTCCAAATATCTTTATCACAAGGATGTTCAACGTTGGCTAATCACTCCGATCGTTGTCGGATTCATTATCGGTAGCCTTACTTTTGCAATACAGACGAGAAAAACTTGTGATCTTAATCTCATCAGGAGTGTCGCCAGAAAGTTTTAAAAGTGGACGCTGATCTCACTGTGAGGGTAAGGGTGTTGGGCGTTGGGATTGCGGTGTTGGTAGGTTTTTGGTAATATCCCTGAAAAAGTTGGAATTACTTTAAAAAGGAAAGAGTACGATGTTTTTATATAACATCTAATCCTACGGCAATACTGCAACGATTTGGTGTACTGGAAAAAAGAGAGCTCCTGACAGAAACCAAAGATAAGAAGCTGAGAAATGTCCCCAGAGGAAGGGTAGTCAACAAGTGGCAGCAGTGGAGGAATAATAAAATCAAAACGCTTTCAGCAACAAAAACTGTACTGAAGGTAGGATTATCTCCTCGCCTCAGTCCTCTTGAATCCCAGTGGAGCATAAGACGTCTACGAACTTCCTTCATCAAGCCCTGTCCTGAGTGAGCCATCGGATCTTGTGCCAGGCTATGATGCTAGTGAAGGTGAGATGACGTCATGGTAAAAACAGTAAAAGGAAGATGCCCAGGGACAAGCTAAAGTTAATTCAGTAGACAAAATAATAGAACGAAAGTTGAAAAAAGTCTAGCTCCCTGAAGTTATGTCCCGTGTTAGAGAATTAGCCGTTTTCACCAATAATGCTAGCATTTTTTCATTAATGGATGCAGTCCACCTTAGAGCAACACCGACCGCTAAATACTCCAAAATCTATTCAGTGTAAATGTCACGCCAGAGATTCATTTAGTCATTCTTACCCTCGCGCCAAGGTCACAAAAGCAACTTTAATTTGCTTGTTTCATGGCGGGAACCCATGCTAATAGGCTAATAATTTGGTCCAACAAAATGTAGTGCCGTGGGGTCAGAATAAAACTATGAAAATAAATATGTAACTTGACTGCTTTTTTGAAGTAAGATAGCGATACGAGAGCGTAGTCATGCGACAAAATAATATTTTCGTCACAAAAGAAGACCAAAAAGACACCATACTTTACTTTACTCTCATATACCTGTACGACAACAACAAAAGAAAGTTAATTAGGCCAGTACGTAGAGGAGAAAGCATAGTCAATGCCGGATATCTCTGCACTAACTACATGGAATGCACTATGGTGAATACAACAGCATAGACTCCCTGAATTAGTTAACGTCAGACAAAAGCGATTCATGCGCTCTGTAGAGCTTTCAAAGATACTGCCAGAGAAGTAATCATACAAAACAGCAATATCGATTTCTTGTAACTCGAAAGACGGTGCTGTTCTGTAGTGAGTGTAACCATGTTCCTTCTAAGTTTGCTGATTTACAAAAATATAGATGCCATGACTATAACATTGCTATTTACGACGTTATGTTTTTGGTTTAAATATGCAGGACATGTAACATGTCCGTGCCACTCGAGATTACTGACATAGAGTAAGCTATAAGATGTGACAGTGACAAGTGGCTGTAATCTTCGACAAAACTTTTACTCAACTCTCGCTTCTCAAAGTCCTCGTGCTGTGGTAATTTAAAATTGTATTCATGGGACCACCTGCATTGTGCCTTAAGGCTGATGTACTTAACATAACAACTGTGACAACGTGAGGTTTTTGGTTGTGTCAGTTGTCGACAGTCCTGATGAAGGGTCATAATCCATAGGGTGACAAGATGACAATTTACAGTTTTGATATTTGATTGTGTAAAAAATGAAAGTGAGAGCACTTGACAGTTATCTCATTTGTTCATTCTCATCTATTGAAATAGACAGTTAAGAAAATGCCATTCTATATAAAGGACTCAAAATATTGGTAATGAATCTTTTCTTGGTACCTGTATGCAATCATAACTCATGACAGATGTGCTGTGTATTCATTAATATGTTTAATCTTAGGGAATGCAATTGCACTCTGTTTGTAATTTGAATTTTAGAAACAATTTTATAAGTAAAAAAGGCACTCAAACTCAAGACCATAGCACATGTTTACAAAAAACATCAGAAAACTAGTCAGTTATTTGTATGCAGTATTGCCTTGGTATCTATGAATTATGAATGTGCCGTTGCTATAGAAAAGTAAGTGAAATGTGCCAAACTCTGAGTGATAAACCATACGTCTAGGCTGGTGACCGAACCAACGACGTTCTGCTTTCTGGGATGGTCTTTTGAATGGTCTACCGAGACGCTGTTTCTCAGGTAAAGTTTTAGGATGATTTGTCAATAAGCCCCTTTCACATTCCAATATAGAAATAGGGATTTGTTTGAAAATGAGGCCAGCGATGATGTTTGGGGTCATTTCCCACAGTAATGCTTGAGCAAATTGTGTTCTTCAAAATGAGTGGTATCTCAGAGCGCCAAGGGAAACTTCTATTCTACTGAATATCCAAATTGATGGTTGTAGTTGTGTAGAAATAAATTCGTTCATATTCTAAGTCAAGTTTGCATCTTTATCAAAATAGGACTGCCGGACGTTTTGCATTGGCTGTCATGCATATCGTGCATAGGTGGTACTTGCATACAAGTTTTTGTCAAATGTATAAAATTAAGAATTGTGTAAACTTAGTTAGAAAATCATTTTCCTGTCATTCCTTGCCTAAATTTGACGGAATTGGATACTCGTAAATTTGCATTGTAATTTTCATACTATATTGTTTCTTGTAATTTTCTTGTAATCAACTGGACCTTCTATTTCATTCCTATTTAACTAACATGGTCTGTTTCGGCTTCAGTATTTATCTAGGAAACAATCCTTTAAAATACCAAATTTCCAATAACAATTAGTGTAACAGATGGCTGTGCCTTTTACTTCGTCATTAGAAGCCGTTTCCCTTTCTTTCTTGACTTTGAGATCGTCGGTCATGTTTGTAAGGAAGACTCGCAGACAGATTTTGTCAGAAAAGTTCCTTGGAAGTTTTGCCTAGACAGCCAAACCCCTACCGGGAAACGTCCACAGATCTAATTTCTAAAAATCAATGTTTTCTAATATTGAATACTTTGTTGTAAATAGAGAATATGACCTTTAAGTATGGAAAAAAACTAGGCCTAGCCAAGGAAGCAAGGGAAACTAACTCATCACTGTAGACAGCTTCTGCTTACCAGAGAAAAGTTATGTGCTTGTTTTCAGCATACTTTCCCCGAGTTTTCCCTGCCTTGTTAGCGTAATATTAGTGTATTTCAGTTTTAAACTTATTATTTAGTTATAAATGGACCCATTTCTTTATACAGAAGGCTGTTCTTTACAGCATCATGCTTGTTGGGCATTTATGACTGTAATTCCAAAGAAAAAGTAGTCGTCTTTGAAATTTGAACTAAGTCGTATGCTCATTATGATATTCGTTCCAAAATTAGAGCCATCGAATATGTTATAGGCATGATTGTTGACCACTTTATCTCCTTCTGTGGTGAAGTTCAGAGTATGCAAGACAGATTATTTGTAAACATTAAACCTGACTGTTTTATAATATTTCCGTATTTTCAGGCTGCAGCGTATCCTTAATGTTTCTTTCCTTTGCGATTCTATACAGCTTGAATGTAAACATGTATTGAAGTAGTCGTAAATAGGCTGTAATGAGACCTTAGTGTCTTCAGTTTTGTTGTTGTTCATTTTCATCGCAAAAATTGTTGCTGGTATGTTGTAACATAATTACTTACTCGTGTTGATGACCTTCGAGAACAACTTAATATAGGTATCAAGCGTATGTGTATATAGAGAGTAACAAAG
>JANTCA010034123.1:0-20848 GCA_024741275.1 Chironex yamaguchii | reverse complement strand
AGTGCATGGGAGACAAAAATGTAATCACAGACGAGTCAGAGACCAAGGATACAACATATACTTACTTAATGAATGGGGTCTCTTGTTTAGGGCCATGTCAAAATAGTATTGGTAGATCGGTTCGATATAAGAGTACACTGTTCTAATGCAAGGGTAGTGACTCGAATTACTGTGAACCTTTTCCCCCAGGTGCTTTCACAACTGTTTTGCTGGAGGTACTGCGTTAGAATTCTGTCGGGGGAGGGGGGGGCTTCTTCGGAAACGTCTTCATATTTGACTTCTACTTGGATACTTGCTCGGTGATTGGCTAGGTGGAAGCTGCTGTGGTAGTTTTGTTCTACTTTGTCTTTAGTTAATTTTAATTATCTGATTAGATAAGATACTATTTTTAATATCATAGCGTTTTCTCCTACAATTCAGGAGGATCTGATATAATTTTTAGTCCTTTCATAAAGAGTTGCGAGGACGCTGTTTGGAGCTGAAGCTGGAATGTGTGATGTGTTATCGAGGAGCACGTCCATGTGGTTGACTTCCTCTATATATTGATCTACATACTATCGGGGCTGTTGACTGAGACGTATATGTAAAAAGGCTATTTGTCCCTTTGCTCAGTTCTGTGCTGAAGCTTATGTTGGAATACAGATTGTTAATATTTGAATGAAACTTTTCAAACAATGTTTCTCTTGATGACGACAAAGATATTGTCAGCATACATTTCCAAGATAAATGACATTTTAATTGCGTTTGCAAGGGCTGTTCTTCAAAGTACTGCATGAGTCTTGTGGCAATATCAGAAGAAGTATGAGCTTCTATGGGTAGGCCATTGCGCTTTGGGTGTGAATTTTATCTCTGAAAAAGAAGTCAGCTGTCTCAAAAGAGGGCTTCTGCTATCTATAAGATGTCAGAGATTTTTAATGAGATTCTTGATCCCACTGAGGTTTTTTTGCCAAGCAGCTCTCTGAGAATATAAAGTTTCCCATCGTTAGGAATGCATTGGTGACACATTTAAGGAAAATATTATTTACGTGCATTAGCTGAGGTGCTTCAAGAACCTTGCAAAGTGAACCAAGATGTTGCAATAGTTAGTGCAACAAATAAAATGCCATTTCTGTCGACTCGTTTTATGTTACTTGATGCTGTAGGACAGTAAGTGATTTATTGTTTTAGGTCAAGGTCAAATTCTTTTCCTATTTTACTCGGCCATTGTACTTGTTGTTTTCTTACTATGTTTTTAGCTAAGACTTGTGTTCATGTTATGTACGGTTTTCGTTCTTCCTCTTTTACGCAGGATGTGAAAGCAGTTGTGTCTCAGAGGCGACAAAAATTGCAACTCGCTCGAGAAATCTATAAGTTCCAGGACAATTTGAGAGAAGAGCTTAGTTTTATTAAAGAAAAGCAGCAATCAGCTGCTTCTAAAGAAGTTGGCAAAGATCTGATTGCACTGACAAGATTACAGAAAAAGCATCAGGTATTTGTTATTTGATGAAATCTTGATTGATGAATCATGATGTGATATCAATGCCTTACATCACACGTTTTTTCACTATTTTATGGTATGTGCTTACCGAGGTGTTTGCTTTCCAACAACCATTTAAATCATTTGCTATGAAAAGGTCACTACCTTGTAACGAGTTTACCGTCTTGATGCATTTGGTTTACAACTGTCTATCTTACTTTGGTACATGGGAGCTGAGCCACGTAAAACTTCAAATCTTGAAATTGTGCTTCTGCCTATGTCGATGTGTTTCATTATAAAAACTTTTAGAAGTTACAGTTATAATAAGAAGTGTTAAACCTTGCTACTCCAGAGTACTTAAAATATATATTATTTAATCGCTAAATCGACTAACGAGCTTTGTCCAGTAGTTTGTAGTCGAAGTAGACAGTCTACCAAAGAAACAAACAATCATTTTTGTTTCTAAATTTATAGACTACGTAAGTGCTTAATCAGCTAGTTTTTATGTCTATACGCACATACCTACTTACCCCATGCGGCCGCCAACGCGATTCGATGTAGCAACCTGTTTCCATCCAGTACGATATTGTATGACGTATTTCCTTGGTCATTTCCAGACCCGCATCGCCATAGCCTCGTTGACTCTGTTATGAGATCTGTTAAAAGGCTCCCTCACATAATGTTGAGAACCATTTTATGTCTGCCTAACTCAGTTGCCGGAAAGGTGCTTCCTTGTCCTCTCTATTTTACTTTATATATTTTATTAATATGTCGTAGTCTCAGGTAACGAGGTTGCTGTAATTGCTTGCAGACGAGTTATACAGTCTATAGATAAAGTGAACAAGTCGATAGATAAGGTGGCGATCTTTTTTTCGCTAATTTGTAGTCAAAAAATGTAGTTAATAGACAAAGCAAAATATTTAATCTTATAGTTGTGTATGGGCTATAGTTTATGTTTCAGGCTTAAAATTGTCGCTTTCTCAGGCACTTTGATAGTAGCATTTGTTCATGTGATCGAGCACGTCACTTAGAAAGCAACTATGAAGGTAATGTTAGCTTAGGAACTACATCTATTGTTTTCTATGTGCAAGGAAGACATGTGCTTATCATTTTTTGTTGTTTATTTCTACAATTAATTCCTCGGTCGTATGCCACTTTGTACTTTTGTTTCTTGAAAGGCGTGATGAAAAATGTGATCTTATACTCTGTAGTAGCATATCACATTGATAATTTGATTCACGCTGACATATACAAGTGGAACGAAACTAAAAAAAGTATGTTCCATGATTAATTATTTTGAACTGCTTACGTCTGATTTTTTGAGAAACCTATTGCATCTCGTGTTCGTGATTCCAAATTTTAGAATTTTATTCTCACACACTTGAGTGCAAATCAGTAAAACGTGAGCATTGTGGTGCAGCTAATAGTCTGTTGTGTAATTTATATAATTGAATTAAATTAAACTAAAGAACACTGGCGAAAACATTTGTGCCCTTTATTAGGGGCTAAGTGGGAAAGTCTTCATCATTTATTAATTGGTTATTTCTATCGTTATAATAAATTTGTTAATGCTGCTTGTAAATTTGTCCATGTTTAAATTTTTAGCAATAGATTTTGCGTCGCAGTTAAACAAGATCTGTTTGTTCTCTCTCGATTGTGAAGTACAATGGTCAATGAGACAATGACGAGTACGGATTGCATGTTCAGACTCAGCTAAATTTGTACCTGTAATATTATTGTTTCAGTTTCATTCTTGAAGAATAAATGTCGATTGTTGAACAAACAGGAAGACTGACTTTGTCTTTAAGACATCAAATGTTTGATCTCTTTTGATAAAAGACAAAGCTAGTGATTTCACTCATAATCGTGGCTACATACTGATGTTCCTTGCTTTATGGATTGTTACTTCCAACAAGGGTATCTCAAGAATGAATAAGTAACCATAAGCATAAAGTACTGTCTCGATTATTGAATATTTTACTTAGATTGCTGAAGGCGGCGAATATCAGTTTTTTGACCACTAAGTATATATACTGCCAGTTAAGTAAATCTCGCATGGAATTTATCTTGTTAAGTATAACAAAAAAAGTTGTGTTGTGAAAACACTGTAAATTATCTATTTCAACTTCATGTGTCGAAAAACTTCGTCGGATGACTTGTGGATAGATCAAGTGGTTTATGTTGCATCCTTGTGTATTAAATTGGATTGGATTTTGACAAAGCTAAACCGAAAGGGAGGTTTTTTGACGGAAATATCGTAAATGAAGAGTCTTGCGTTATTTTTCTCCGCAAACAATTCGTCGTGATCCGTGTTCTGTGACAAATCATACGTCTAAGATAATGCGACAATTTTCATTACTAACTTGTGTCAGTTTATTGATGTTTTGGACCTAATTGTCTAATCTTATATTATAAGTACATAATGGATTTCACAAATCTTACAATTTGTGAATTGGCAAATCTTGCCCGCGCAGACCCCAACGAAGGGAGCAAATTATTTGTTATAGGTATAGTGAACCTTCTTTTTTGCCCAGTGTCCGTCGTTTTGAATTTTTTGACAGTGATCACCATTATTATGACGAAGCGACTGCGTTCCAAAATTAACATCTTGATTGGTAACTTATGCCTGTCAGACTTTTTTGTCGGGATTGTGGTACACATGACTCTTGGAATTCATTTTGTTGACAATACAACACACCTGTGTGATGTTGGACGTCCAGTAGGTATGTTTTTGTTACTTGCATCATTTATGTCACTTGTGGCGGCATCCAGCGAACGATACGTCGCCGTTTTCTATCCGTTCCTGTACCAACGACTCTTCAGTGATTGGAAATTTTTTGTTGTGATGGCTGTCCTTTGGGCCGCTCCAGCATTGGTAGTGACAGTGTCCGAAGCCACCTCTTCCAAAGGCATTGCTTTGTTTGTTTTTCAGTGCATAATGCTCATTGTTGGGTTTGTATGGATGACAATTGTCAATGTAAGAAGTTTTATCGTCATTCGGAAAATCAATATTGGTGACAGAAATTTAGAAAAACGATATGGTAATAAAATGGATGGTAAAACAGTCAAAAGTGACTACAAAATCACGCTGTTTACAATTGCATCGCAAATGGTTATGGCGGTGTCCTACTTGCCATTTATCATCTTTTCATTTTCGATGACGACATCACCTTCCATAGAGATTGCATTGCCTTTTTTTGCCGCATTGACAGCTTTGTGCGGCAATTCATCCATGAACGCTATTTTGTTGCTTTCGATTCGCAAGGAAATCAGAAGGTCAATGTACAACTTCATTCGTTTTTCAAATAACAGAGTGACGCCGTTTCGGGACTACGACTCTTCGACAATGTATGCGAAACGTCGAAATAACCGAAGCAGTGACATGGCGTAACGCTTTTTCTTCTGAAGAACATATCATTTCAAATTATTCCACCTAGTGACACGAAATATCGAACACAGTAAAACAATAGGTGGCTGTATTACTCTGTCAGTCGAATAATCGTAACTTGTTTACTGCTACGGTGTTTTTAGTTCTGCTAAATTGCTGGAGAAATAGGTAACTACAATATACCCTTGACTATCTGGGAACCTAACTGCGTTCCGTCCTTTTGACGACTGCTTATCAGCAAGTGGGTATATCTAGGTGTGATACATGTATTCGTAATAAAGGAATAAGAACTTGATATTCGTTTAATTGAGTTGATGAGGAAAATAACGTTCAATTTGATGAACTGTTATTTATGTGTTTTGGATGCAGGATATCTGCATATCTGCATTTATCTATGGTAATCAGTTCCATAACCAGATAATGTGGACAGAATGGCTAAGAATCTCCCCGCCGTTTGTGTTAAGCCATTTTTACCTCAGAAAGAGAGACGTTAGGTTTAAAGCCCGTAGACACTCATCTTGGGATAAGATAGCCGATATAACTTTTTATTTTTTGAAGACCTGTATTGCTTTATATATTTAAGACATTTAGCTCCTTGGGTCAGCTATTATATTTTAGCTAATGCAATTGTAATTTGCTTTGGGATGTCTTTGAGAATTTCTCGAAGTTCGGGATGGGGAAGAGGCATTCGGAGCAGTGCAACATTGTAAATCAGGATTAATTTGTAATATCTGATTGACGTCGATTAAGTGAAATCAAGGTCTCCTCGTGTTAATTTGTCGCACTTATTCTCCCCGTTGCAACTGAAACAAGATGCCGAAAACCTTCGTAGTTTGGTCTCTTTCTGTTAATTGTCAGTACATTGGTCTTTGCGATCACAACCCTCATGGTTTCTGTTTCTACTGTAGACTATGAGATGTAAATAAGTACACTATGAGATGTAAATTACTTGATATTACGAGTTAACTGGGTGGTGTCCATACATTAGGTTTTTGCTCGGCTATTGATTTACGATTGAAAGTATTCGACGGGGTATGTACCTTTAATAGGAGGATACCTCATTAAAGACTAAATAACATTGTGATTATGTCTTTATAAATGCTGTGAGAGAAGGTTCACTTACATTATAAGCGAAAACATTCGCAGTGACTCAACTTTGGACGACTTGTTGGGGATTAAGTGGTGAATGAGGAAGCTTACGAAGTCCCGAGATATTTCTGACTTTAAGTTCTTAAAAAAATATACGTCATTTATGTTTTGCAAATGTACACTTCGTTATGCGAACAACTGTAAAACTGTATTTTTCATGCAACAAATCATGCCAGTTTACGATTGAGGTTGATGGATTAACGATTTATCCAACATTACTGTTTTTATCTCGAGGAGCAATCGCTTTGGAGTCCAAAAACCATAATTTGATTCAAGCCTATCAGATATTACAGCTTTCGGTTATTTGATGGTTGTCTCACGGTTAGTCGGTAGGCATGAGGTACTTTTATGGTTAGTGTCCACTAGCAATAGGTAGTTGACAGATGGGCGGTTGTTAGTCGGTTAGTTGATGGATGAGTTGTCGTTGGAAAATTGGTGTTTGTAAGTGTGCTTAAAGATTGACATAAACTACTACCGTAATTCCCTTCCGTAAAAGGAAAATAATCCGGCCATGCATTTCAGGTACTGTTCTTATGCTTCATTAATTAGTTGTTTACTTTACATTTCAGTTGCTTCGTTGACCTCCAATTTTCACCGCAAACCTGACGTCTTTTTTTAATTAGGAAAGTTTTAATTCTTGATAAAACCAGTTATTGAATTGTGATAGACAGTTCATCGTTCAGTTTACTAAATAGAAGACAGAAATATTGCTTTTGTAAACTTATCTACTAATTAAAAACAACCTAAACGAAAATTTCACCTTGATGCAATCAGTTTAAAAGGATTTTTACAGCAAAACATACACCTGTTGATTAAGGAATAACTGAATGACTCAATTGTACTACGTTGAAAGAACAAATTCGTCATCTCAATAATAATTCTACCTCGCGTCCCTTGATGATATTTTTAAACCAGGGAAGTGCAAAACCAGCTTTCTAAGCTGTGGGACTAATTCAGTAAGATGTATATTGCGCTTAATGACCACAATATTGTCAGATTACTGACATACAAACGGTGGTGAGCAAGTCTTAGGAGACTGTTTATCGATTTCAGAAGCAAGCAGAAGTCGTTGAACTTTTTATGTATCGTCAAGGATTTACCTTACGAGACATCTTATGTTATAAGATTACTTCTGGGTCTAGTATCTTCGCTGTTGATCGACGCTGAAGCTAAACGGATATATCCGTGCTGATATGCTTTTTCACAAAGTGTTCCTGCTGTTTTATGTCAATTAATCCCTTCGGAATCGCTTTTGATAATGTGGGACATGCTTTTGATACAAAATTTGTAATAGTCCACGATTAAAGATCTGCTAATAACGGCGTGTTTAGATTTTTCCGATAAACCGACGGAATTGGTGAGCAACGCTTTTAGCAGATTTGGCCGCGAATAATAAGGAAGTCAGGTATTTTTTTTAATGTTTTGATGACAAAAGAGTGCCGGGTGAACATCTTTGAAAACATAAACGATTACACAATGAAGTTCTCGATTTGCGACCTAGCATCTCATTACCTGAACTCACACGATGCTTTTCGAACTCAACTGCAATTCGTGGGAGTATTTTGTCTAAGTGTTGGGTTTTTGGCCGTACTGGTCAATTCAGCATTACTATGGGTGGTATCACAACGACGATATTTTCATGGCAAGGAGTTCTATTTGATTTGTAACATGTTGCTGGTCAATTTAATGGTTGCTGTGGTAGGACTCTTCCCGCTGGGTGCTTATTCCGCCGCTCAGGATTTACATATCTGCGAAGAACTGAAATTATTAGGACTGGCATTACTGTTGCTGTGTCACTTGTCCGTTTTGTCATTCACAATTCAGCGTTACATTCATATTCTTCATCCATTTACTTATCAGAGGTTGGGATCAAAGCGGCTGATTGTGACTTTGATCTTTGCGACATGGATCACGCCAATTTTCTTCGTCAGTGTGTCTCTTGCCGTCCGAATGCAGGCAACAGTTGTGGTACTTCAAATCACCATCATGTTGCTTATTGTGTTGCTGTGGCAGCCGTACGCCCATTTTCGCATCTACTGTCTAGTAAGAAAATTTAACAGACAAGATAAAGCTGCATCGTGTCAGTTCTTCCACGGTGGATCCCTTCCCAGTCGAAACCCAAATGCTGCATGGGTAGCTGTCATATCACTGGGTTTAGGCGTGACAGTGGCCGCTTTGTTTGTATCGGGGTTGTGCATACCTTTTACAGGTCTTTCGCTTGGTAGATTAGCATTTGCCTTTTGGTCGGCAGCCTTTGTGCACACATGGTGTCTTATTTCGCCTATTCTTGTTATTGTGTTTCGGTCAAGTTTACGGTTTGAAGTACGTCGATTCTACTATAGGCTGTGCTGTCGTCAGGAAAAATGTACACAAAATGGCTGCAAGGTGCTTTACCCAACAGAGGTGTCTAGTAGAGGGACCACTGTCAAAGCCCTTTATTAAAGATGGGTGCCTTGGAGCAACCTTTATACTGTGAGCTTGTAGTGGACTGGAGACTGTTTATTACTAATAACCGCAAATGGATATTCCATAGGAATTCTGTGCGACAAGCAGGACGTATTGAGTTTCATTCTTGTTCTGATAACAGTGAAATCTATTGAACGAACAAGACCAGGAATGACTGACTAGTTCGTACTTTTAAGGCAGAATTAACCAAATTTATTCGTCTTTTTGAGCACTTGTTATCATCAATTTTTAACACGCGACATTCGTAGTGTAACGTAACCAGAACCTAAATTGTCAACTTCTCTAACTTTTAAAGGATTTGATATGTAAAATTTGTTATTCCAGAAAATCGTTGTTTCATTGAGAAGAGATAGGACATGTAAACATATGGATTTATTTATGAATAGCGAATAGCACTATTTCAGATTGTGATTTGTAAATGATGGAATACATATATATAGTATTGCACGTATTGGAAAAACCTTGGAATGTATTAGCATGAAGTTTAAATACTCTTATTGTTTGAAAATGAACGTTCCTATTGGATGTGAAATGCTGCTGTATTTCTGAAACCTGCTTTATTATTACTGCTTGATTTATAACGTTTATCCATCCGTGCTCTGTTGAATTCTAATCAGGCAGCCATGATTAAATATTCAAACATCTGCTTCCTCCAAGGTGTACTCCCTCCGTCAAAATTCACGTGTAATGCTGTTATTTATACGCGCACACGTCTTATCCTTGCAAAGTATAATTTGTCTACGTGTATTGCGACTGGATAAGCTGTACATAATCAAAGTAATGCAACTCTGGTCCTTCTCTTTTCTCGGTGTGGCTACAAATCTCAATTGTTAACACAATATATCTTGCTCTTACATGGACGTTTGTGAATACTATATAGTCCGGCACCAATTTCGTTTAAACCTTGAATTACACTTACGGGATATACTTTGCCATACTTGATGTAATGTATCTAATTATCCTATGTTGTGAACACTGTTGTTTTATCTAATTTCTATAAATGCAAGGTTATACACCTAAACCGTATATATAATTTTATTATAGTTATATAGAGGAAACTGGAGAAGCAAATATTTGAGTATGTCTATTTGAAAGAAAGCAGAAGAACATATATTTGATTATGGCTATATAGAAGAAAGTTGAGAAGCATATATTTGAACCCAAGCGAAAGTACGATCACAACCACCGTGGCATTGAACCTGGGGCTCACGATTGAAAGTTTTACACCTTTCCTACTGATCTAAACAGCTCAGTAGGAAAGGTTTCAAGACATTAGTTATTCAACCCCGATCGTAAGCTCCTGTTATTGAGTGTCTGTCTATTGGTATGTACAAGCAGCATGTGTTTGTGCCTACAAGGCATCCATTTATCACTGTATGCATTTATTCCGTACAGAAGTCGACAGGGTTTAGTATGGTTATTTACAAGAAAGTAGAGAAGCATGTATTTGGGTATGGTCGTGTAGGAGGCATTAAAGAGTTATAGATTTGAATATTATTATGTAGAAGAAAGTAGAGATTTATAGATTTGAGTATGCGTATGTAGAAGGAAGTAGAGTTAATTGGATTTTCTTATGGTTCTGGAGAATCGATTAGGGATTAACGATAAAAGATGGAGTAGAGAGAAGAGAGTTTTAGTACGACCACGCAAAATGCAAAATGAGTTGATCACAGGACAGTGTCACTGAATTAACTAATTTAAAGGGCTTAGAGCAGAAAAGCATTGAACGGAGTGGCATGACCTGCAATTATCTTTTTGAGTTTGAGTGAAAAAATTTATTAGGATGCAGTTCATCAGTAACAGTAGAATTTAGTACTTTGTTGCCAAGTAATGTTGCGTCATGGCCTTTTGAGGTGTGGTGAATGGATTATAAGTTACGTGGTGCGTTAGTAAGTAGTTAGGCTGGTTCGGAAATTTTTTGATTCTCGTCAATCACATTTTTTTCAAGTCATTTTAGAGCGCTTAAAATCAGTCGATACCTCGCCTAATTCTACCAAATTTTAATCACCAACACACAGGAAATAAGAACTCTTTTATTCTCAATATTTGCTCTGCTTTTAAATGAACAGCTTGTTTACAGTTGGTACCATTTTATGAGCGTAAATAAAGTGCAGATGATAGCTATTTTGAGCTAATTGCTCTTTTTGAAAACTCTATTTTATCCCCACACTTTTATTGATTGAAACCGCCCTCTTAGAATAGTGCTTACCTTATAGCGTTATTAAGTTTCCGTAATTTCCGCAGATCATAATTTCTTGCTACAAGAAAACATCTGCCATTTTGGCTTTGTTATTTTGTATTCCTTCGGATAGGTTGTTTAGGAAGTCGTTGAAAATATATCTTACATTTAGAGAGATTGTTAAGGAAATGCGTGTTTTTGTCGTAGCATTGAAATTTGAGAATGTGGATGTTATCATCCATAATTTCGATGGCTAACGATATCCTTCTCGATTTTATCCCAGTTAAAGAAGTACGGGAATTTGGCTTACTTTTCTTACCGCGGAGTACGTGAAAATGTTGGTTTATCATGCGTTGAAAGAAAACACCATTTAACATTTAAAGATCTGCCATGTTACTTCTGATATGGGCTTCTGCTTATCCTCAATAGTCATGCATCCATTTTTTGATGTTGCCTTCCCTTGTGATAGATAGTGGGCCACGTGGGTCACATAGGACCGATGCATTTTGCTGTCAACTAATCCAAGGCCTAATGGAGTGCGTTCACCGGTAAAATGCATCATTTTTGGCCTTATAAATACTGTGGAAAGTTTGAAACTGATAAATATCCTTTGAATAAATCTGGTCCGTGCATCTCGCAAGGTAATATTTGCCAATGCGAAAAACAAGCGTTACTTGAGACTTCATAAAATAACATATACTGTTTAAACTATAAAGAGAGGTTGTGTTTGCTTGGTGTTTTAGTTAGAGCTTTGTCCCGTTTGCGTTTTGTTTCCACAATTATTTTTTCATCGTTTTTCACTCCATATCTACTTTGAAGTATTTTTGTCGTCTGAAGGTCCGTTGTCATCTTGGTTTGTAACGTAAGCAACTCTCTGATGGCAGACAATATACCAACCAATTGCTGTACTCTCTACGTGGGTAGAATAATTGCAATTTGGTTTTTTGCATTTGTGTTTGTTTTGATTTATTAATAAATAATATGTTTCTCTTTCATTAGTTTATGAAATATATGGCAGACAATATTTTCTTAAAAAGAATAAATCTTCACAATAGATGAGCAGAAGAATGATACTAATTGTGCCTAGCTTCAAAACTGAGATAGAAGTTGAATTAATATTCGGTATCTTCAAAATATTTTAGTGTTTTCCTCTTGGAGACGAGACTGAGTAGGAAATGAAGGTTTTGCTACAATGTTAATATTGAAAAAATGAGGGCAGGCATTGTTACTGTTTTGTTACGCGCAGAACAGTCGGCAAGAATCCCGTATTATTTTTGTGAGCATGAATAATCTAGTGCAAAGGTATATGGACAAAGATCTGCTCCTTGTGTATGACGCGAAAGTGTCATTGTCGTATTTGCAATTACGGTAGCTTAGCTAATACCCCATGTAAACCAGTAGTACCTGTTTCGTGGTCGGGTCAAAGACAGAGTGTACACTGATAAGCAAGCAAGCTGGTCAATTATGTGATCTATAGATTGACACCAATACCATCAAACAAGTCAAATCATTCAAAGTATAACAACTGAAGACGGAAAATGCGATACCGAGATTAAGAGGGGGATTGCTATGTCTAAGCAAGCTTTTCAAAAGTTAGCATACTTATTGAGAGACAGAAAACTGTCAGTTGTAACAAGGAAGAGGATCCTTCGCAGCTATGTCTATTCCGTCCTGACACATGGCAGTGAATGTTGGACAGTATCAGCTCAAATGGAACCCGGCTTGAAGCCATTGAAATATGGTTTCTCAGGAGGAGGAGGAGGATTTCTTGGGTAGATCATGTTTCAAATGAAGAATTTTTAATAAGAGCTGAAGAAGAAAGGAAACTTATGACGCGCATTAGGAAAGGACACATAATGAGAAGAGAGCAACTGGAAGAGATAATAAGAACAGGTAAGATTCAAGGCAAAAAAGGACGAGGAAGACCACGTTTGAACTATCTGACAAGTTTCAGTAAATTAATGCAGACTCAAGTGCCGGAACTTGAGAAGGAAAACTACGCAGTGCAAAATATGCTAAGGACTTGCAAATATAGAAATTTGTGGAAATCAATGTCCTTACTTTCTAAGATTTCATTTCGAGTGTAGGAGGGGAGTCCTGCTCTACATCAGCGCTTCAAATTTGCCGCAAAACGTGACTTACTTAGCAGACGATAGGAATTATACGTGCGCAGTAATTAGGGAATGCAAAATGGCAGAAATGAGTCTTCTGGTAAACCTCCGTTCTTAGTTTCAACAGCAAGAATAATGCTTTCCATTAACTCCTTGTATATCCTTAATTCCTTTTGAACTACAATTGTTTCAGTAACGTATCAATTTACCAGTAAATAGGCAGTGTATGAATTCAAACAAGACACCGTTTCGCTTCTTGCATATATTCACCAATCATGGACGAGAGTGTAATCTGTAGGCCAATCGGAGTGTTTTAAAATTTAATCTTTACATTTTGTCAGATGTAGATTCGACTGTATTTTTTCGATTTAGACTTTGATAGCAGAAGTAAGTGCATGTCAAGAAAGATGCGAATTGTTGCATCAAAAAGGTCAAGGGTTGGCTAATATCGATAGTCTTGGCTCAAAAGAAATTACACAGTCACTGGTATCTATGACAGAGAACCTGGAAAGTCTAAACGAGGCTTTAAAGCTACGATCAGATCGCTTAAATGAGGCTGCTCAGTCATTTCAGGTAAATAAAAACATTATTTGTTGGTTGTATTGTATGTTAAATATGCACATATTTACATAACTTACTACTTGATCTTTTGAATAAATTAGTAGAGAAAGACTTGCTTTTAACCTGTTCGTTTCATGCGTTCAAGGACACCTTGAAAATATGAAGTGAGTTTGACCTTCATCTCTTTTCTGATCTATATCCGTCTGCTTACACCCTATTCTTTGGTTCAATCCATCCACCCACTCATCTACTGAATTAAATATTTATCCATCCATCGGTCCATCCATCCATTCGTCCATCTATCCATCCATCCATCCATCTATCCATCCTTCCATTCATCTATCCATCCATTTATTAAACCATTCATTTATTAATTTATTTACTCCTTCATTTATTTATCTATCCATTCATTCATTCATTCATTCATCCATCCATCCATCCGTCCTATACACCCGTCCATGCATGCATGTATCCATCCATCTATCCGTCCATTTATTCATCTATCTGGCCATTCATCCATTCATTCATTTCTTTGCTCACATAGCCATTCATTCGTCCATCTATCCATGCATCCATCCAAACATCCATCCATCCATCCATTTATTCATCTATCTGGACATTCATCCATTCATTTCTTTACTCATCTAGCCATTCATTCGTCCATCCATCCATCTATCCATCTGTCCTTTCATCCATCTGTCCTTTCATCCATCTTTCCATCCATCTTTTCATCCATCCATCCATGCATGCATGCATCCATCCATCCATCCATCCATTTATTCATCTATCTGGACATTCATCCATTCATTCATTTCTTTGCTCATCTAGCCATTCATTCGTCCATCTATCCATCTGTCCTTCCATCCATCTTTCCATTTATCTTTCCATCCATCCATGCATCCATGCATCCATCCATCCATTTATTCATCTATCTAGCCATTCACCCATTTGTTGACCTATCAAACCATACATTCTTCCATCCACCTATCCTTCAACCCATCCATCTGTCCATGCATCTATTCATTCATTCCTTCATCCATCCATCCATCCATCATTATTCATTCATTCATCCATTGATTCATTCATTCATCCATTTATTCATTCATTCATCCATTTATTCATTCATTCATTCATTGATTCATTCATTCATTTATCTATCTATCCATTCGTCCTTCCGTCCATGTAATCATTTGTCTAGAAATCCATCCATTCATTCATCCATTTATCAAATTATCTATCACTCACAATTCCAAGCATGACCGATCACAGTGCATGAAAACATTTAATGACAATTTTTTATACATGAGGCATTATCCATCTTAAGTATTCGAAGCGATGTTCCTTTTTATTTGCAACACTTGGTAGATTTGACTGACTGATAAGTGTATTATAAGCTGTCTTCTGTTTTGGGGAACGAACAACACCTTTCATCCCTCTTGGTATAGGCGCACATTGAAAGCACTGATTCCTTTTTTGTATTTAGTATTATTCAGATGCCAACGACGCCGAGTCTTGGATACAAGAACAGATGCAGTTGCTGACGAACGAAGATTTTGGAAAAGATATACAGAGTGCTGAAGTGAGTAAATGGAATTTCGAAATAATTATTGGGCTTATTTTATTTTATTTTATTTTATCTTTAATTATTTCGCAGAGTAAGACGTAATTTACTTGTACAGGTAAAATACTTTCATAAGAAAATAGAATACAAAACAAAATAGAGAGAAACGAAAACTATACCCAATTACTACCTCATAAACTCTTGAATAAGACAATAAAGAAATTCCAAATTTAAACAAAAATTTAAAAGACCATCTTGGGCTTTTTCCAGGAGTCGTCAAAAAGATAGAGGGCTTCGTTTGATATCTTGTGCCCAAGACATGCTCTATGTCGACAAAAACGTTTTAGCTTTAAAATATTGCTAAACGTAAAATAGAATTTACTAACATTTCTAACAAAAGTTTGTATTTATTGGTCTCAGGAGCACGACTTATGGTTTTTGTTTACATAGCACAAATTAACTAAGGCAAATATATTTTTGTAACTAGGTACAACTTCAAAATCACGAGAAAGTTATGGAAGAAATCGAACTATTTGCTGAGGATTTAGACTCGTTGCAACGGCAATGTCAAGAGATTGAGAAGGTTGATGAGCACCTAGAAGGAGAAAAGGTTATCCCTGACGAAGAGGTAACATATACGAAGGATTTTGACATTTTTGTTTCATGTGTGGTTGATATATGCCCGCTTTCACATTTATGGTTGTTACAAGGAGGAAGTAAGAGGCGTAATTGTTTTAGGGCAACTCGTCTTATCGTTATCCACTCATTCATCTTATTGTTAAGCTTTGAAATGTTGTTGGTACACTTTGCGCAGTCTATGCATTACTGGTTCGATAATATTTTAATGTATTTGTTCAGTTAGGTGTAATGCTTACCCATTTAAGAACTGAGTAAGCGTCGAGGGTGAAAGACTGTAGACTGGTGACTCGATAGTTTTGATCGGTGAGATTACGTGTAGTGTGCCTCGGTTTTGAACCGTGGTGGAGCTAGTGCCCGTTATTATTTCTGTTAACCGTTTTTCACTTTCCTCACCAGTCATATAATGATGTCTTTGATTAGTGATATGTGATTGTGCGTGATTCCGTCTCCATTTTCCACTTGAAACTATACCACGCATTAAAACTTCGAAATGAGCCCAAAAGCAGTCGGTTTTATTTACCTGCATCATTCCGATTCCATTTAAAGTCTTTCTGTCTTATTTGTAGAGTAACAAAGCTGAACGAGAAGCACAAGAAACAGATGAGGACTCTGAGGTTGAAGTCATCGAACGGGAAGTTGAAAAGGAAGTAGTAAAAGAGATCAAAGTGCTTCAGGCAATTGCTCTTTACCCATATACCGGACAAGGGCTGCAGTTACGGAAAGACGAGGTGTGCTCCAAGTTAACATTTGTATCACCAATTTTCTTTCATTTCGAATTTACAAACGTCTTACCTGACGTGCCTTTTTGTTATGTATTTCGGCATATGGGTGTTGACTTGTGCCCCATAGACATGCCACTTCAAAACTGCCCAAGCGTTAAACTATAACTCCTATAGGTACCTGTATATTCTCTTGGACTGTGCTTATTTTTTTACGGCCAAAGGGCATTGGTATACAATGGGATTTTTTTTTATGCAATATCTTTCAAGTAGGAGAAATACCAAACTTATAGTTGCATTTGCAAAGTAGTGCTGTGTAGGAATATTGAGTAGTGAATTAAGGTAAATTCCTAAGTGCCTAATTCATATTCTGCTTCTTACTTTGTTGATTAATTAATATATTAGTTTATTCATTTGTATTCTTTTTTCTGATGTCGTTTATTTTGTTTACCAGCTGTTCTTCGTGATCAAGAAAACAAACGAGGACTGGTGGACTGTAAGGTATTGTGGATGTGTTATTTAAAACTTTTTATGGAAACCAACTTAATTTTTTTTATTAAGTTGTAACATTCTATGCTTAACAAAATGCACAGATACACAACTGCATAGTTCACTACTGTAAGCGACTTATGTCAATAAGTGACTATTTCATGCCCTTGTAAACATGTTATTACTTTACCCTCTGTTATTCTTTCTTCTAAAAGCCTATTTATTCTTAGATTCCAAAGAGTTCAAATTCCTGCATTCCGTATCTCATATTTGAACAGGTTTTGACTTTCTGGAGTTTCTTACGTTAATAGTGCTTATTTTCGTAGTAACTTTAGTGTGCGACTCTTTACCATTTTTCTGTCATGGTATTCTTTTTAAGATTTACTTTTCCATGGGCATGAATGTTGAAGCTTTTATTTTGTATTTTGTGCTTTTCAATTTAATGCTCATTCTGATGGTGCTTTGATTGAAATAAGAAGCGTTCAGGGGTTTGACGTGTTCACTTTTTTACGTTGTGTACTTCCTGTAAGTTAAGGTTTATAGATTTTGTATGTCATCGATGCTCGTCATGTCTTAACTTACTTCTTTACCTTTCAAGTTATTTCACTTCGATATTATATTGCGTTGCGATGAAGTGTTCCTTTTGGTATTTATCAATTCGCAAAGTTGCACAAATTAAATCAACCAGATTTCTACTTAACTTAAAACGCGTGATATTCTGGCCCTTATTGTTCCTGAAAGACTTGGTGGAAATGTTGCATGTGTGTAGTAGAAAGACCCTTCAACACGTGAAACACGTGGTCCTTGACAGCATGAGAGTCTCGCTCAGAAAATATGGTTAGTTATGTCGTCCATCATACGACAAGCAGATGTCTTTAAAAGTGCTACTCAAGCACTTCACTATCAAGAATGCTGATATTATTAATTATTGACCAACGCAGGTGGATATTTTTTAAGTGCTAATGAAATAAGTATTGCTTCTTGTGTTTTTGCAACGAAAAACGATGATTGCATTTATGTCAAAAATGTAAATTAATTAGGACCTTAAGTCCTGATCTTATTTACTAGTAAAGTACAAATAAACAATTGTCTACGCCTTGCTTCCTTTGGTATATACATAATCTTGTGGATGTGAAAATCTAGTGACTTTACAAGTTTATCATTTGTTTTTAATAATGAAATGGATTAGTTAGACTGAGCCTAATTTTAGCTTTGGCATTTAGTGTTTGCTTTGACAAGGAGCTGCGCTTCAATTTTTTTTGCAGACGGGTTAGTAATAAAGAAGTGGGTTACGCCCCTGCAAAATATTTACGAGAATTGGAGCCAAAAATATTAAGGAAGGTTGTGAAAGAAGTTGTCAAGGTACCTGAGAAGATTTTGTCACGTGGTCTGATGTCACAAAATAGGAGGGTCAATCAAGAGAGAAATGCAGAGCAAAGGGGAATCGTGAAACGGGCTTCAAGTTTGTCTAGAAAAATAAGAGGTAAAGGATTTTATGTTGAGACGTTGATGGAAACATACTTATGTTGAATTATCATCGTTAGTTCGGATGCTTTTACATCTTTTGGTTTCCAACTTAATTGATCAATTGATTGATTTGTACATTTTGTAATAAGATGACTCATTGATTTGATTGAACAATTAATTATTACCTTGATCAAACAATTGAGTAAAAGTTACATTTTACATGTCTTCTTCACCTGCCAATCACCTGTCATTCATGTCTGACCTTGTTTTGTTCTCAATACTGATGTTGTCAAGTCAGTCAGTTCAAGTTATAAACAATGATAAAGAAAGATAGCAAAACTTATATGTTTTGTAAAGATGTACCTCCATACTAAACATGAAGTCTCTAGGTTATGACAATTAAAAATTATTACCCGAACAGAAAAACACAGAGAGAGAGAGACATGACCGAAAACATTGCCCGCCCCTGTACGCGGTCGGTAAAGATGTATTTGTTTACAAGAGTTTGCTATTGATAAATGTATTAAGGAATTTTTACTCTTAACTGATTTTCGCCCCAGTTCTCTTTCAATCGAAATCCTACTTTCTCTCCGTCACTCCTTGTACTCCAACCTTCTTTTAATTCCTATCCCTCCCTTAATTCTAGCCGTACCCTCTCTCTAGAACTTCCTCCACTTCAACAATGCGCCTTCGTTACTGTTATCAAGACAAAAACTTATTACAAGATTCCCACTGCTGGCTGTGTACCAAAAGGGGCTCCTTTTCAGTAGAAATTGATTTCATTATCTAATTTTTCGAAATCGTTTGGATCTTTTCATTAAGGGAAACGCCAACGGCGAAAACGTCGATTTACCGCGCATTTTGACCGTGAAAATGTAACCAATAGGCAACTAGCCATCGCCGTTATGTATGACAAATTAAAGAAAATGGCGCAGGTAAGCTCATTGGAACTAAACTGTAGACGTGCCAGTGTATTTTTAATGTTGTCTTTCACTGTCTTCGTCTGTAAACAGTGCACGCCTGACATTCAGAGGTGCACTTATTTTCTCCTGGCTTTCTCGATTCCTGCTCGTATTATCATGTTTCCTCGATGCCCGGTACAAACTGATATTTGTTCTTTCCTTTATTATGTACATTGAGCAAGGACAATCGTGCTCTTAGCTTGCTACAGTGTTCAATATAATGACCTAAATTCACTTTGACGTCACTCCAATTCAAGTTAATCTTAGTTTGATAAGTTGAGAGGTTGGGAACGATGCTGAATGGTTAAGGATTTGACCTTTCTATTTTCTGTTTAGGAGAGACGAAAGAGGCTTATCGATACGCTGTATTATCTACGCTTTTGTGATGATAAAGAGGATGCATTTCAGTGGATCCTATTAGAGGTACCCTTGATCTAAGTATTTTATTACGATAGACCTCTTATTAAGGGTCAAGTGTGTACTTAGCGATCAATCATGTGTAAACATTTGGTTCTTACAACCAAATCATATTTTATAAAGTTGTATTCTTGAGTTCAGGATTTTTCAAAGGACCACTTTTTAGGTTATTATAACTTGCTTTTTTATTACTTTGTTTTAAACCAGAGAATGAAATCTTCCTAGTAATAGAATTTTATGTGCTTAATTTTGGTATGCGTTTCCAAACTTATCGCCTCCTCAATTGTAGCCATGACAGTGGTTCTTGTACTTGGTTGTAAGTTGTTTTTGCAGTGCCAAAAGGCAAAAAAGAAGAATTCGTTGCCCACTGCATACCGCTAGTCTTCCTCTTGTGATACCAAATCTTTCGTATGCCTTGCAGTGATCCTTCACGTAAATTCTCTCTACATTTTTAAGTTGTCTTCTGATGAAATTTAGACGATTTTATCACTAAATAGAGTAAACCGTAGTTGGTCATGAAACTAACTAAATTCCTGTTTTCGCAATGGTTGATAAATGAAAGGATGTCCTGGTTTTTGTTCGATGTACTTATGTCTTTATTAACGTCGTTTTCATTATAGATGCAGCATCTTAAAAAAGGTTTTCTTACAGATGATATAGTATCAGTACAGAAAGTCGTTGAGGTAAAAAACAGAAATCGTCTTGTTACATCAGACATGGATAGTAAGACGGTATAAATGTAGTATATTACTTACAACTGGAACACGTAAAAAGTTTGTTTAACGTGTATAGATACCAGCTCGAGTATATGCAAAGTCATTTATCATGATTTAAACAATTGGCACTTGGTCAATGAGAACATTTCACAACGAAAATCAATACAATAAATTAATTTATCCGTCTCAACTACGAAGGTTAGGCTAGTATTGGTAGTATCACTTGACGAGACACTAACGTCGGAAAATTGATTGATGAGACATCCTCTATTGGCAGAGTGTGCTGATGAAGCTAAAGTCGAAACGTCAAAGAATGGTGTATTTTTGAGCTATATATCATTTTATACACCATTGGTGAAAAGGAGACGTCGAAATTTAAAAATAACCGTATTTCATCTCTACCTTCTTGTTTCACGAGTAGATCAGATGACATCTTCCGAATAGTGATCCACTCACAAAACTGGCTTGTAGAGATGAAATATATGTTTATGGATAGATAGATAGATAGATAGATAGGTAGATAGATAGATAGATAGATAGATAGATAGATAGATAGATAGATAGATAG
>JANTCA010034112.1:0-20848 GCA_024741275.1 Chironex yamaguchii | reverse complement strand
ATCTTCATTTATTTATTTATTTATTTATTTATTTATTTATTTATTTATTTATTTATATATTTATTGCCGTTTGCGTAAGTTCCAGATGGACGTAGACAGTGAGGCCATGTATGAAGAAACCGATCAACATTATCACTATGCCTACCTAGGGCTCGAACCTGGGTCTCCTGTCCGCAGCCATTGCAAAGTTGACGCCTTTCCTACTGAGCCGACAGCTCAATTGGAATGGCTGAAAAATTCCTGTTGTATACTAACACAAATGTTATTTACCTTGTGGTGACGGAAATCGCGCGCGCACTTTCCAGTTTAGCTGAAAATGTTTCTACAAAATGGTCCTTTGCTGCAATAGACCTTAGTAGATGCAAAATGCATGGCAAGTAAGTTTTAGATATTTATAGGAAGATAAATATGAGAATAAATTGACATCTATAAAACATATGTGAAAGAATTTGTTGTTATTTTGTGTATACATTTACTTTACTATATATAAAGTCTATCGCCTTAAAATATCTATGATGTTTTGTCGTAAAAAACACAATCTTTTAGACGGAGACCAAGAGGATAGACAATTAAATTGGTGATGTTGTCCTTTGCAAAGAAAATATGCCTTTTTAATCATTGCACAAAGTTTTCATTGTGCAATCAAGTATTGGACATCTGGCTTTCTCAATCTCTTATGGGTCCTTTACTATAGAAAACTTCTTTAAGCTGAAAACACATGCTCTTACTGCTGTGGCTAACAGGAAAAGGCTAACGACCACCGTTCCGATCTAATTGGCTTCATTTCATTTCTATTTTCATCAAAATAAAGAGCACCCGTCTATTATCTATTTCATAGCTGTCTGTGTTTCGAAACTATAGAGACCCAGCCTCCTTAGAAACCGCAAGCCAAAGTTCCTTTAAATTCTTTAACGCTGTGTCGTTGGAAAATGTGAAACGGTAAATACATTGAGAAAGTTTTGTTGATAAGTGCCTATTTGAGACACCTTGAAGCGGCTGAGACTGCAGAAAAATTGGAGGCTTTTGAGTGTAGAAGGTCAACATTTTGCTATGCTCTTCCTTGCAGTATTCCATAAGAAGAATAGTATAGTTTAAGAAGACAATCAACGTCCTACGCAAATTGATTGATCAATTGTGGACTGAGTCAATACAATAGCACAAGTCAACTTCATCAACAAACCTCGTTTGTAAGTATGCTGGTATGTCATCAGTGAAGCATGGCAATTGATCGAACTTAAGCAAGTACTTATTTCGCAAACTAGTGACGAGCATGCGAGAATATATAGCATATTTAGATTGATGAAGCGATAATTTAGAGTAAACAATTTTCTTCGATGGGCAATAGCCGTTCCGGATAGCGAATCTAGGTCTTAATCTCAAGGACTACATATTCTTTATAAAGTAAGGAACACAAAACTTAATCATGATCGAGTATTGTTGATGACATCGGATACCAATTGAAAGTACATTAGAGGATTGTTTTTGAATTTTATGTGTACTAGTAACAAGTATGGGAGAACTGTTTGGAAACTTTTCATTTAATATCAATTTCACTTTCACTGATGAGGTACCTGTCGGTCCAACACGTCATCCGACACCACATGTATTTAAACCTTCAACCACAGATCGAGCAGTTTTGTCTGTACTATTCTCTACCACTGGAGTCATTGGTTTCGTTTATATATCATGCATGACGATTGCTGTTATCACAGAGAAGAAATTACGGACGCGTCCTAACATTCTGCTGATTGATCTTCTTATTTCCGATGTTTTGTTTCTTCTCTTGCAGTGTCCGTATGGCATATATACTGTTTTCGTGGATCCCCCACCCATATCCAAGGAATTAACGATGTTTTGCGATGGTTTTATCTTGTTTTCGTATTCTTTAGGAATGACAAACATTCACGCATTAACTGTGATATCTTTAGATCGCTACATGGCAATCGCGCATCCTTATTTTTACCATGCACATGTTACTGGAAAGTGCTTTCGAATACTTTTAATGTGGCCATGGCTAATTGTCTTTTTCTCTATACTGCCAGCCACACTCCACAGTGGATGGACTGGATATGCTGGAAAAACGGATTCCTTTTGTGGATTTTACTGGAACAAAGCCCATGTAGCTTATGTACTTTTTATGGTTCTTCTTCATTTTTTCATTCCAATGATTATCATTTTTGGAACCAATATCAAAGTTTATTCCATTACAAAATGTCATATTCAAAAACTTTGCCAAATGAGTAAGACATCAATTCCAAATTTGAATTTTGATGATTGCAAATTAAGTATTGGAAGTCACGCAGAAAGCAACGACACTTTGGACACCAACTCAGAACTCGACTCCACAGAGAATCCTGGCAAAGCACACGACACAAAACCGGCTAGACAAAATCCAGACTGTTTACGTCATGTTAGTTTCAGCAACAATTGTAAGGAGGATTCCAAACAAGAGAACCGAGATGCACTAAAGTGTGACGACTCCCATCGGCATTCGGTTGCTATAGAAATTACCCGTGAAAGATTGGAAACCACTCCTTCAAAGACAAGTAAGAAAACTCATAATAACAAGGTCGAGCTTATAAAATGTAGCAGCCTTGCTGACATCACAGGCAACGAGAGACCAAGAGTCGTTTCTTTGATCGGTGCTGGCCAATTTGAGAAAGGGACACCTTCAGAATCGATGAAAAATTCAAAATTACAACTTCGAATTGTTATTTCAACATATTGTCTGATTGCTGGTTTTATTTTTTGTTGGTGTCCTTTCATCTTACCGAGAATTGTGAGTATTTTTCACGAATTTCTGATTGGTCGCTGGGTGCTCTACACTGCTTACTTCCCCACAGTTGCAGGTCTGTTGGATCCTCTAATCATAATATCTTGTCGGAAAGAAATACGAAAAGCATTTGTACGCTTTTCAAAAAGTAATTGTTTCAAGTTCTTAAGTTATTTGAAGCAAAAGAAATACAATCTGTAGGAAAAATGTATTAATTTCTAAATTCTTAAATTAAGTGCGTCGACACTGTACGTTAGCAAGTTTTTATGTTGTTGATCAGCATATTTTAGCTTTGGGAAAAGTACCACTTTTTAGGACTTTTCGAACACATGTATAATCTTTAGTTGCAGAGCAATTGAAACTTGGAAGAGACAGCACACTGTAAATAAGCTTAACTTAGATAGATTTCTGATAAGATTGAATCCTGGACTGACAGCACTCCCCAAGTAGGCATCGGGAGACACTTCAAGAGGAAAAAGGAGAGAACTATGTAAGCCTTACCTAAAAATACGTCTTCCTTACAAGCCACCAAATAACTTAGACCTTCTGCAAAAGAACTTGCAACCGCAAGATTTATATGAATTTTAGAGGCGCGTGAGCTCATTCGTAGTCAAATTTTACGTTTACTCTTAAAGATGCTCTGATTGGCACAGTGCCCTTATGCGAGGCGATACAAGTTATAAGTTAGCTTTTTACATCGTTCAGGGGCGAATCTGCTTCGAAAAAGGTCATTGAGGAGGCAGAAAAATTCGGCAGGGTCCGACGAAACAATTTTTCCGTCCTACTCATTGGATTGGATCCATCTGCTATCAAAATTCATTCAAAGTATTTTAAGGCTTTTTAGACCATTACTAAGTAGTATTCGTGCTCTATGAATAAGAACTTGACACTTTTGTGATACCTGCACAAGCACATGAGCATTATGAACTGCGCATAGTATGCTGGGCTTTGATGTGCCTCCAAGTCAATAAACGTGTACCGAATAGTACTACAGCATAACAATTTTGTGTGGGAAACAACCAATAGATTTGTGGCAAAACTATTTATCGCTGTAAATAGCATATTTATTTTTTGTAATTAACGATTTTCTAATCGTCTTTTCATTTGTTGCCACTAATCCAATGTAGTATTGAGGATAAGTAAAGAGAAAAAGATACATTGTAGATATTACACTCCGTTTTCTCGTAAATCTGAATGTTGTCCTTCTTATATTTTAAACGGTAACAGCCGGATAGTGCTACTTCCTGACACTTGGCGAGAAATTCCCAACTCCTAGGAGGAATTGAACCCGGAACTTTTGGCTTACAAGTCTGATGCTTTACCAACAGTGCGGCTACTATCCGAAGTTGCCATCAAGCTGAATTTCAAGCAAACGAAGCCGTTGATTTTTGAAATCTACTGACTGTTAGCATTTGCAATCGCATAAGTGTACAATACTTATAAGAGACTGGAACCGACAATGTCACTAAGACCATGAGGTACATTTTCGTAATGCTACAGCATAACACGAGAAATCACAACAAATTTCTGTTGACACCCAATAACTGTTTTACAAGATGTAACTAAAAAATGCTCTTAAAGAAATATTTAGCAGAAACCAGTACCCTATCAATATCTTATGGCATCAGTAAATAACAAAATATTGACATTTTCTTCCATATTTTGTTTACGAATTTACTGCTCCTCAAGCTACATCAGTTGCCTCCCATCATTCAGCCTAATTACATGGGGTTCTTTTCTAAAAGACTATATCTGATACTTTCATATTATAATAAATAACTTCATTCTCCAATAAACTTGAACTCCTCCTACGACAACATACAAGATACTTCCGTAAGCACTCTACTGCATACGATACTATCATCTAATTCCCTCATTACTCATTCTCCGATACACTAAAAGTCGTCGTACCACAATATACAGGATACTTTTTTGAGCACTCTACTACATCTGATACTATCACATTCAAATTCATTCTTATATTCTCCAATAAACTGAAAGTCCTTCTACCATAATATACAGGATACTTCCCTAATTCACTTTTTACTCTTATTCTCGAATAAACTGAAAGTCTTCGTACTTACAATATGATACTTCCGGGAGCACTCTACTCTGTCTCATACTATCATGTTTTGATTCATGCTTGTGGTATTCACTTATTTGACCATACATGTCTACTTGGCAAACTCCCACCATCTTCCCTGCTTTCTGTCGGCATTGACAGATCAGTTTATCTTAGGCGTGATGCCCCCAAACGAAACAAATATGACAAAGTGTAGCATTCTTTTTTCCAAACCTAAATCTGTTAGCAGTGAAGTCAAATAGTATCCAAGATTATATCTTTCAATTCAAAAATAAAACGAAGATATTTTGAACGAGGGAAATTCCAGATAGTAGCAAGAAGATCTAGACGGTGGAGACAAATACTTTCTTGGTGTTTTAAAGAATTATATAAATGTCTTGATATAATCCACCCTTGATGGTTAACATAATTACACCGGCTCATGGCGGCCATTGAATTTTTAAAAAGCTAGAAGTCGCTGACTTCGCAAAACTTCACAGCACTAACTTCACAACTATGGCTGAAATGTAAACAAATAAATGACTACTGTCTTGATAAGAATATCAATTGTCGCTCAATTAGATCATAAAATAAGGAAAACACTTACATGTAAACTTGGAGACGATGTTACAATATGCGAGGCAACTTCAACTATCAGGCAGTTGCAATCCCAATCTTGTCAACCCATTCATCCACCACGTGCATAGTTTGATACCACGTCAAAAGCCCGGGAAAATATCTCAGCCAATAAGTGAACAGAACTAACTTCATGATCGACTACACAAATAAACAAAGAAACCCATGCAGCGTACAAAATTATATTTGAAAAGCCATTTACAACATTGGAACGAATGGTTACAAGTTGCATGATTACTACACTTCTTGTTCGCTAGAGTTATTCTTTTCGCAAAATATGACGTTGCTCTAGTTAATGCAGAAAGCTCAATGAATAGTTGGTCAAAGATTTAATATCAAAACACATCCCCACATGTTTTTAGTGCGGCAACATGAAAGACTCTGACTAAATTTGTAAACCATCATTTCACAATGAGCAGCAATGGCAGCAGAAAACTACATTAGCAACTTTGCATGTACCTTTGCATATACCTAGTTTATACTAAACATTTTTTGCTGCATTCTCGTATCTTAAAGCAAGAGCAAAACGTCCACAATAGAAACTAGAAGTACTCCAAGAACGCAAACCTCTCTCTATATACATAGAATAAATTTGGTTTATTTGATAAATAGCCATTTCTTAGCAACGTTAAACTGTTTGTATAACTCCAAGGAACTTGACATTAAATGTCAGTTCTTTCGCTCAGTTGCGTGAACGAAACAATCTTTTTGTAGTACAAACGTTTTTACTGCAATGTCACAAATTTTCAAGGCGACTTTTATTAAAATGTTATGAATAAAAGTATAACATCTATGACGTCCATGAATCAAATGTCAATATTGGTCATCGTGGACGAAATAATATGGATAATAAAGTTCGTCTTGAAAATTTGACACTTTTCAGAGTATGAATCTACGGCAAAAGCTATATCAAAGATTCCTTTACTTCTGCTAAGTATGTTCACAATCCGAAAACAGACCCCCCTGAAACGTTTATTCGTTCTCTTGACATAACTAGCAATAGTACTAAGTACCCCACTCATGCCAAAAATTGGCATTAATCAATGTTTTAGTTTTACTTTCTGATATTTGTATAACCAATACACCGAAGATCACTGAAAAGTGAAAACAATAATTGTTTCTTCCACAGTGTTCATGTGTTTTTGCATTAAGAGGGAAGGTAATATCACCCTTGAGAGTAATTACATAAACAAGCATTATCTCTTAACCTAACAATTTGCATTCGTAGCTAATTGCCCAATGCGGCATATGGCTGCCTACAATATACAAGGAATTGTATAGTGCTCCACAAGGAACGGGGCAATTAACCTATTTACTAATGTCCTATTTAATGAAACCATCCATTTATGTACAATTCTTTGTACACGCGAGAGGTTCGAAAGCCCTCTATCCCAAAGGAATATTTTGTTGAGTTAATGGAATATGCTACTAGCAGTGTTGAATTCATCTTTAACAATAAAAGGTATCGACAAAGGGACGGTTTAGCAACAGGTAGCCCTCTGAGTCCAACCTTAGCAAATGTTTTTGCGAGCTTTCACCAAAAGCTTTTTGTTGGAGCGAACTCTAAAGAAACAGCAAAGTTTTCGCTTATTTTCGTTCTGTTGATGAAACTTTTGCCAATTTGAAACAGAATTCAAAGGACTTTCCATAATCATAACCAGTTACACACAACATTCTAGTTTACAGCTGAAAGGGGAGATCAACGTCAAGTTTCGGTTCAAAATGGGTTTATCGCTGATTACGACAGTACTGATAGGTGCGATGGCGTGCAAAAAGTACCAACCTTTATTCCAAATTGCAGGTGGCTCTGAAGAACAGAGCAGTCTTACACGAAGAAATTGAGGTTTATTGGACTGAGGAACTTGAGGATAACAACAGTGTAACAAATTTCCGAGATGGAAAATGACTTAGGACATATAAATAAGAACGCAGAAGAGAAAGGCATTGCAGGGCTCACTCAAATGCTTGATAAGCAACCTTTGCTCTGCATTTTATCTTGATAAGGAATTCGAAATTTGCTCAGCAAATTCCAAAATCGCCCCAAACGATTATTGACACGAAAAACCAATGCTTGAAATGAGCTCCGGCTTTGCAACTTCTGTATCGCTATTTTTGAGACGGGCTTAAAATAATGCATCGTACTAGGTTATTTCTGTATCGCATTTTGCAATGGAATATCGGTGATTTCAAGCCTTTTATTGGCATTATCTAAAAATAAAATACGATTATCACACGTGAAAGCATCGATTTTGTATTGTTTTACACAAGATACTCACACTGCTTACATGAACTCGTCAAAATACGGTCACGGATGACTAACGCCTTGGAGGTCGAAAATTCGTGAATGGATTGTTCTCTACCTCATAAGGTACAAATTTTCTACTATACTGGTTACATACTAGCACCACGGTACTACATTATTGTGGGACAAACGTAAAGTATCAGAAAAGTTAATACAATACTTTTAACGCTTAGCAAGAAGATAGCAACATTTGATCACAAGATGATGAAAACAGGCGAAAAAGCAGTTTTATAGTCATTATTACACAAAAAGTAACTTTAGCCCTTTGTCTTCATTCCACTTACAAATACAAAAAACTGCTATGCAAATGAAGAATTTTGTCCTGCCTTGTTGCTTTTTCACTTTCATTTACATACGTACATAGTAACCCATCCTGACTTATGCAAAAGCAGACAAGCTCAGTAAAAGACCATTAACAAACTAGTACTTTTATTATAAAGAAATTGTCTGAGATGGGTGTGACTTGAGTGCATCATGTATCGTCTTCCAACGACCTCCACATTCCTCTGCTGCGGCCATAACATGGCAGAAATTTAGTACGAAGTGATCGTCAGGCCAGGTATTGTTAGGTCATTACTTGTTATACTGTCTTTCAACAGACAATCTTTACAATCCATTATCATCACCTTCAATTCCTGCACTCACCTTTCGAAGAATTGTTGTTGAATCAAAGCATACCTACTTTGAAAGCATCCCGACGAAAGACAAAATTCTCCCGTTCGACAACAGCAGTCAGCAGATGTTCCCTTTTTAAAGGCTCATATCAGCTGCCCGAGACCTGCTTAATTTACGTAGCTACACCTCATCAAAGTGATAATGATAGATAAGAAATAAGACATTAAAAAGCAAAAAACGCCACTTGCCCAAATGTACTTAATTATCCTCTAATGAATTTCTAGCTCCCAAACAATTGTTACCAATTTGTCAAGTTGCCTAGCTTGCAGCCACATTGTATATATTTTCGTAAGAATACTATCTTCTCGATTAGTAACGTGCCATTCCTAGCTGTCGGTAAATGAGCAAGATAGAGAGGACTGTAACTGAACAGAAATTTGTAAGAAAACTTGTACACCATTACATGACTTCCGAGCAAACAAGGTCTCTTCGGTGTAAAATGAACCATATACTCCAGAGGACGGATGTCAGGTAGTCATTTAATCCCATGATAAAGTGGAAGCTTGAAGTGACACGTATGCCTAAGTTTCCTTTTAATGATCATATTTCTCCTCTTCATCACAACAACTGACCCCAACAGCGACAAACTGATAATGAGCAATCAGGCAGGCAGTGAATATACGATGATTGATTTGTCGTCCGACGCTGATACGATTTTTGTTCCCGTGCTATTATACTTGACTCCCCAAACCTACAAGCAATCGAATCGATAAAATTTCTTACAATAGCGACTACAGTGTATCACGGAGCCATAAATTAAAGGCAAAGACTTTTTGTTTGGATTTCCAAGAAAAAAGATGGGTAGAAAGTAATGGGAAAGCATTGCAATACAAACTTTTTTGACCAGACTTAATGTAGTTAATCATTCGGCGGAAAGTGAAAAAGCGAACTGGCTCCAGCAGGGATCGAACGCGTCTTTTTCTGCTTACAACGCAGTTGCTTTGTGCGTTGCGTAATATCTTGTCACCAGTCTAAGTAATAAGACTTTTCTTCTCAGTAACTCGCTTGTCCATGTTGAAATCGCAACTAGCAAAAAAACACTCCTTTTAACCCTATAAGAAGGTGGACATACATCTATACATTTCCTCTCTGACGATACATACTTTGAAGAGTGTCAGAAGAAAAAAGCTTTCCTCTGAGCGTTATGTTGCCAATTTTCAAGGAGATTTTCAAGTTTTGTACAGTAAAAAGACCGTGCAAAAACATTTTCTTGAGTTAACTTTCTTCTTTTCACCTTTCAATTACTCCAAAGGGAAAGAATCATTAATGATTTTGGGTTCCACTTCCCACTGAAACAGTCACATTTCTTTGACGAGTAATATTTAAATTCTTTCTACGTGACTATCTACACATAGTCCATCAATTTTTCAAGGCACGTTCAACACAAGCGTCTTTCATTTGTACGCAAAAAGTGAAATAACCTTCTCTGTATTCCCTACCAAAAATTATAGCTAATACTGTTACATGATCTTAAACTTAAAAGTAAGAAATTGAAATTATGAGTATGACCATCGGAGCGTGGAACCCGGGTCTCTAAAAATTTGTGACTCCAGCCACCAGTTTTCCAGTTGCACATGTTCTCCCTCCCCCTCCACACACACACACACTTCTACTCCAAGGTAAAAATAACATTTGTTCAATAAAAGCAACAGAAATTACACTATTCATGAAACAACATGACAACTAACATCTGTGCAAAGACTTAAGTGAAGACTCGTTAAAATTATTCAACTAAAATCAATATAATGCTTTCCAAAGCGACCTTGGTTTCAGATGGAAACATTGGAATCATTAAGTAAATAAGCCCAGTACGTTCCAAAGATCAAGTGCAGTATAAAACTTTAAACTATTTACAAAGAATTCTTTTGGGTGGGAACCGCAGTTTGCAATCTGTAGTGACAAATTTGGTCATAAGTAAAGAACAGGCAGATTTCTTAAATCAAAGTCTGAGCAGGAGCTCTTCGAACTGGTGAGACGTATGGACACTGCAACACGGGCTTAGGAGATGGAAATCAGTGCAGAAAAGACAAAGCTGATGACAAACTCCCCCTATGGCATTGAAACTGAGATCAAGGTCAGCAACCACACACTGGACACGGTTGCTACGTTCAAGTATCTTGGTTCGATCATCTCAAATGAAGGATCAATATAAAAAACACTAGCAAGAATAGCGCAGGCCGTATCAGCTCTAGCAGGGTTGCAACCTATCTGGAGAGACCGTGTTACCTCCTTCCCCTCAAGAATAAGGCTTGTTCACTCTCTGGTGATCTCGATATTTCTGTACGCCTGTGAGGCGTTGTCGTTAAATGCTGATCTCCAACACAAAATCCAAGCTATGGAAATGCGCTGTTATTGAAGGGTAATGAACATCTCTTACCATGATTGTGTGACAAATGAGGAAGTCAGACGTAGCATCACCGACGCTATTGGACCCCATCAGGACTTACTGACAATCGTGAAGAGCCGCAAACTGGAGATGGTGCGGACAAGTAATTAGGCCGACTGGCCTTGCAAAAGCCATCATGCAGGGTACAGTCAGAGGGAGCCATTGTCGAGGCAGGCAGAGAAAACAATAGGAGGATAACATACAGAAATGGACTGGCCTCACGGCAGAACAGAACTTGAGAGCAGCTGGGGATAGAACAAGGTGGAGGAAAGTCGTAGAGTCATCTGTGGCCCCTCCAACGCACCCAGATGCTACGGGATAGGATAGGATAGATAAGATTTCCGTTATCCAAACACGGATATCAATAACAAACCGAATTGACGACTATAGGCGATGCATCTCACAGCTGGTTAAGCTTCATTAATTGACCATCAAAAAAACCTCCGACGCTCGAAGCTCCACAGTCTACTTCTGTCTGAAACTATTGCAAACGTCGATTAATGAATGCCCTGTAGTCACGGAATACCTGTCACTTGTAAGCGTGTACGCTAATAGACAGACACCCAATACGAGTGAACGATCGGGGTTGATTTAATGTAAATTTGACAGGACGGAAATTTGGCGTATGAGCGACATCTAAATTGAGCCTTACAGAGTCTTACAGCTTTTCTATTCGGATGTTAAGCTCGGCGGGAACGGCGACCGACTTGCAGAAGTGAGACCCAGGTTCGAAACTGTGGTGGTCACAATCATGACTTCATTACAAGACTGCCTTGTATGCTTCTATTTGGAACCTTTGTAAAGACTGACAAGAAGATGCCTTTAAGGCAAAACGTATTGCAGTTATACGCATTTATGCCAAAAAAGTCACCCAATAACATGAGTTGACAATGGGCGTTAAATGATTACGGAATCTTTTGGCCATCCCTACTGCGCTGTTTAGCTCAGCAAGAATGGCATCAGTTTAAAGAGATTTCTGAATTATCTAGACGGCAATTGGCTTTGTTTTAAACAAAATGAACGTACAAAACTGTAGATAAAAGTACCGTCGTGGACCTTTGCGTTAAACATTATCCCTTTGGGCAAACCCTTGATTGTTTGAAAGGAAGATGAGTTAGTAAATAAATGTTTTAGTTATTTTACAAAGCCTTACTGCTAAGTACCAACAGAAGTTAATGTAAGTTTAGTAGCATCATGGGACGTAATTATAATCATAATCAAATTATAACTTCATTTGTATACATTTGTCTTTAAGTTGGAAAACGGTCGTTTGTTTGCATGCTTAGATTAAGAACCAGAAATAGCGCATTTGTGCAAAAAGAAAAATACGTGTTGTCGTCTGGTGAGTTTGTTTACCAAAAAAACTCTTGTAAATAGCAATATCAGAAAAACTGAACACAATTTAAAATTTAAAACAATTTAAAACACTTTAAAGCAACTTCAAGCGGCACCCAATGCAGAAAAAGTACAATTTGTAACTTTACCATCCTTTGGAAGAGGAAAACAACCTTCCTGGAATTTTCGGCCTACAAGGCCTCACTCATGCCACATAACTTGAAGTAGATAGTAAACAGGTCATATCTGTTTATGAATAGGTAAGGGGCTGCGAGTGGTTCTCTGTATGTAAGTTCGGTTCTTCTCAAAGTTCAAAATAGTGACGAAGTTGCAAATTTTATACTTATTGCTTACACACTAGCCCTACAGCACTATATTTTAGTGAATCAGATACCAAGCAGCGAGATCTAACACATAAAGACTGTCTAAACCTTGGACACAGCTGGATTCTTCTGCTAGATTACCTCACGAACCTTAGAGACTCTGCCTTTCTCAGACATGAAATAACATTCAAATAAAATTCCTAGGTCTGACTCTCGAAATTGGTCTAAATTTGCTCAAAATTGCCTTATTATAGCTTTGCCTTTTCGGCCATTTAGGGTTATTTTACAACGTAAAACAACTGTACGGCTCTGTTCTCCTGACAAGTACGATTGTAACATTTTCAAGGCTTCTTATAAATTAATACAGTTTGTTGGAGCTACTTAACTATACATTCAAACAGTGAACGTTAAAGTCTTCTTAATAACCTTCCCCCAGCAATAGGATTTTCTTTCTTGGCTGTCTCCTAGCGAATACACGCAATGGTAGTGTCATCGTGAAGGTGCAAAAATCATGAGTTACAAATGGCGTGCAACAAAAAATGGGAAATTTCTTTAATGAAAAAGACACCTACTTGATCTGTGTGCTCATAAAATGTGTGTACACACTGCCTGCTACTTGAATCCCACACTTTTACACTTTTGTCGCTCGACCTGGAAATAAAAAACTGAAAAGTTAGATGGCAATCCAAGCAGGAAATATGAGACAAAGGTTTCTGAAGACCAATAAAGTGCACACCTGAAGGGCATATTTTAGCACTTCAGTTGTGCCCACTTTCTGTCCCAATAGTGGGAGAAAAACTGCCCCAGGTCCACGGTCTCCTACGTCCGTGTACTTCTTGAATAGTTCCATACAGAAGTCGACAGGGTGATCTTGTGTTAAGATCAGAAGTAAAGGTATGATTACGACCGCCGGAGCGTTGAACACTGGTCTTACGACTGCAAATATATAAGCTGTTTAGCTCAGTAAGAAAGGCGTCAGATTTGCAGTTTGAAGACCCGGGTTCCAATCTCCCTTGGTCACAATCATAACTTTACTTCTGTTCATACGTCTTTTTAACCAGACCTATAAAACTTTACAACGAAAGGGTACTAACTGATATCTATATATTTGTATACAATGATAAACAATGACATTTATATTTCAAATAAATCATGCAGGACATTGAGCCTTGATTGAAATTGTTGGCCATGAAATTATCGTCTTCTGTATTCTGAACATATGTATGTCACTCCTACCCTTCCTGTCGATTATTTTCTGAAAAATGTTTTTACCAACAAACTTACGGCTTTTCCATGTCAATCAGCCACCTTGGCCCCTTTCAGTTTCCTAATTCAATACAATAACTGCTTATACATACCCAGAAACAAAATGGGTATTGTCGATAGAAAAATCGACACTGAGCACCCAGGATCCATGACCATCCAAGGTCCCGGCGAGGTTCGCTTGTTTGACGTCATACATCTTCAAATGACCATCATCAGAGCCCGTGACAAGAAGCTGTGAGTCGGGCGAGAAGGTCAGTGAACGGATTGGCATAGCATGACCTAGGGAAAAACGGTATTCAGAGGAAAAGATGACCAGAGGGGACGGAATAGTATAGTACAATGAGGTTTAAATTGATGTAGACAGTGTGGTCCCACATAAAAAATATAAATTAGGTTGTAGAGGTCAACCACGTGTCCTTTGAACCATAGCACAACGCATTCTTCAGCTTCGTCAATGGCGACGGCAACAGACGCCAAATTATCCTTACCAAGAACACTACGACAACATGCATTCCGTGCACTTGTTCAACGTTTGGTTCGAGTTATCCGCGTTTTCTCAACTGCGTGCTAATCATGGGCGTGGCTGATTCCGTCGCATGACTACAGCTAGGGCTGTCCATCTTCAGCAATTGCAATAATTCATTATTCGTATGGAAACTTAACAATTATTCGGCGAATATGAGAGGGATATCACACATTTTTCGTGTGGTAGGCTGTGCCACATAAAATGTAAACGATGATTTAATCTTTTTATTACCATTGAACAAACGTCAAGCTACAAATTTTCTCGTCATAATATGCATTCTAAGCTGTCCTCTTTGAAACGAAACAGGTTAAATAAGAAATTAATACAACTTAAATCCTAAAATAAAATCTACCCATGCAACACGAGCGGGGTAGTCACCCTTGCACGATTGAGGTTTTTAAATAAGTGTACCTGCTCTTTCCCTTTGTGCCCCCACACATTGCGTACTGCCCCCCTCGAGTATCTCATTGTGAGGACTGACGTACCACAATAGCCAAGTCATTCATGTGCCCGACTTTCTTTTTTACGAAATACCCCCTCCCTCTCATCTTACTGATATTTTCTCTTAACGTACTGTTTTAAGGCTGCAACTCCTCCCCCTGTCGCACTCTCGTCTCACAACCCAAGCTTTCCTTCAACTGCTGCCATTGCTATAGCTATTCGATCAGTCAATGCTATTCGATTAGCCGGTGCTATTCGATCAGTCAATGCTATTCGGTTAGCCGGTGCTATTCGATCAGTCAATGCTATTCGGTTAGCCGGTGCTATTCGATCAGTCAATGCTATTAGCTTAGATGTCGCTATTCGATCAGTGATTTTATTTGATTAGTTGTTGCTATTTGAACAGTCGTTGATGTGCAATACTTGTTTGCTATTCAAATAATCCGAATAATCACACTATTCGGTTACAACGGAATTTTTGATTAGTGAATGACGTAGGCGAATACCAAAACAAGTAACCGAATGTCTTCTCCGTAAGAAATTCAGACCGCGCTCTTCTCCAAAAGGGCGATAAAGTTATAAATTAGATGTCTTATTTCTTACATAAAAGTCCCACGGCACTACTTTATTGTCACTCATTCCCATGCCATGGATGTAAAGAAGTGAATTTTAGCATGAGTGGGTGTCTGTTACCTTCTCTCAATAAGGGTCTTCTTTTTATGGTAACACCGATTGGAACTCGTGACATTTTTATGAGAGGGTGTTATCGGTAATTGGTCGGGTGATTGTTCCTTACATCAAGATATGACTGGCGAGAGAGTCGTCCATGGCAATTTGTCGGACGACTGTAGATCGCAGCAAGATCTCACATAAGAAAACAGTGATAAATTATTACTATTATTAATATTTGAATCATAGCAATGTAAACTGGGACTGAAAGTAAGAAAACTAAGCAATGCGTTAGTTACCCTCCAAAGTATGCAACAGTTTCTTTGTCTCCATATCAAATATGTTTACAATTCCATCAATGTGACCACACGCTATATACTTTCCATCTGGGCTCTACAACAAATGATAAAAGAAAGCAATAATTGTAAATTAAATAGTCCAATAAACCTAAGTATAAACGTTAGGTTTCTAAAGTTGGATCGTTGAAAGATTTGCCGTTATAAAGACGAAAGAGCAGAAAATAAGATCACACGATTGAGGGATTTTTCACTTGCACTCGTAACCCATATCCTCCTGACACTTCAAATTTTTTTCGTTCTTGCATATGTGTTGCCCATTGATGTAAAAGTGACTAAAATTAACATTTTTTAAAAAATGCATAAATGTTTCCAAAGTTAGGGGCGATTTTCTTTGCGGCAGTTTAAACTGACGCCAGGGGCGAGAGGGTGCGTGTATTTTTTAGGCGACAGAAAAGAGAAACTTTGACTGACAATTATATGCGTTGAAAAACTTTGTTACAAACAAAAAGAAGACTTAAATATGGTTCGTCTTTACACTATGGAGGAGAAGTTTGTACTCATTTGCAGTGATACGCCTTGAAACAGTCAGGATGTAATCCAACATTACACTTCTCACAATGAAATCTGGAGGTTCCTTTGCATCCTAGAAAAGCGCATCTTCTTTGAACTCCTTTGGCAATCCAGTGATTAATGCTATCGTACCGGAGATTCGGTGACGCATGATAGGACAATCTGTTGCCAGGATATAAAATAGGACTAGGAATTCCTTTTCGGAAAAGACGATAGTATGCATCGGCAATTGCCCTTCTAAATCCTAAGGTATCCCATTTTCTTTCACCTTGATTCAAATTCCTGATGCGATATAGCTGGAAGGCATTGTTTACCGCAAGATCAATCGCAAATCTGAACAGAGGCCACCACCACTTTTTTGACCGCAAATTTATCATGTATGCAGCAATGTTCCGGTCCATACGGACCACTCCACCCATGGATTTGCTGTAGACATTTACTATATCAGGCTGTTTTATGTCGATAGGTTTTTATTCTGTCCGACAAAACGTTTTAACATGCTGAATAGGGTCTTTGCCAGTGAACGTTGATAGTGCATTGACAACTTTGTTGTCTTTCCATCGCACAGCTGTTACATTGGAAGCCACATCAGTAGCTATATCGTAGCTTCCTCTTGTTTCTTGGTCATCTGTCTGATGTCCTCTAATGGCGGATTTCCCATTCGATTTGGTCGAACTGTACATGTTGCAGCTATGCCATGAGATTTAAGATATCTAAGTAACTCAAAACTCGTGAAAAAGTTGTCCATGACAACGCGGTAGTTTGAGTCTGAAAGTTTTTAGGCAATTCATTTGCTAAGTGAGCTACAACTGATGCACCAAGTCCTAAGCCAATGTCAGTATATTCCTGCAGAATTGTGTCCTTTCGTGCGTAGGGATGGAATTGAATACAATAACCCAAAGGAGTTGCCATGACCCACAATTTGTACCCATACTTGATAGGCTTGCCATGGATGTATTGCTTTGCCACATGTCTTCCGAAATAAGGTACCATCGTCTCATCAGTACTGACAGTTTGTGTTGGTTAGTATTTCAATAAACACTGTCGATTGATGGAGTCGAATATGGGGGCCTTACTTTTGCAAATCTGTCGATTGTATCAAGGTTGCTGTTATCACACAAATGTAAGTATTTTTTACAATCAATTTTAAAAGGCAATCCTTTCGTAATTCATAGTAACATTTTTCAAACCATGAGGATATAACCCTGAGAGTTTCATCAGCAATTGATTACACATGTTTACTTCTGATGTGTCAGCCACTCATTCGATCATTTTGTATCACTTGCAGGACTTTCGGCTTGTTGGAACTCTTTCAGTCATAAAATATGATGAGATCATGACCCTTAATTGCAAAAGCACGTCTGTGTGAACCATATGCACTTGCAGAGAGCAGTAGAGTTTCTTATTACGCAGTAGTTGCAAATTTTGTTCATGCAAACAAGCGCAAGGACGCTTTGCAAAAATAGAATACATGCACCCTCCTGCCCCTGGCGTAAGTTTAAACTGACAGTAATAAATTTGACTAAATTTCGGCAATATCAGTCCACAATTATTTTCCATCAACTAACAAGTACTATGTGGTATATTTCCAAATAAATTACCAAACCACACCAACTTAAATTGAAAATTTCCACATTATAGACCAGGAGATGTTACGGTTTTCATAAAAAACGCAAAAAACAGTAATTTTAGATATAATTAATGAAAAAATGATGACCGAATCCTTCAATAAATAAAATACCTCTGTGCCATGTGAAGATATCATCAAGTATTACAATAAGACAAATAGATATTCAATCTTCATCATAATGGCCAAGACATGTGGGGAAAAGCAGGTGTCAGTTTAAACTGACGCCAGGAGGATATATGTTAAGGGTTATTATTTTGTCTAAGATTTCACAGGAATTTGTAATTGGCTATGGCCTATTTGTACTCTGGGCGTAAAATTTTCTGTTTACTGTTTACCCTCCCTTTTGACGTTTCATACTCTCCTGTATGGCATGGTGTAAAGCAGTTAAGAGAGACCCTACATAACTAGGCAACACATGGAATGATGCACAGCGTCTGGCAGTGAGCAGCCCAGGGTGACAAAAGCATGTGTATCGGAAACCATGAAAGCTTAATGGGACTAAGATAGAGAATTATTCTGTGGCACAAAAAGGGTGTAGCATATTCAAGTTAAGCACCACTGAACATGCTGTGGCAAAATGGATGACGATGTCCTTTTGCTGCCTCCACTGACTATCGTGATGGGTGATGCTGAGTTTTACACTATTCCTTCATAAATAGCGAACAAAATCATCAACAGGTCATCCGAACAATGTAATTGAAAAGCAAAATAAAAGTTAGGTATTAATTCTTTTGGGTTGTTACATGTAAATAGATTGTCAGACTTGAAGAATCTTTTTGTGGTACAAAACTTGAAAATCGCCTTGAAAATGTACGACATTGCGGTGAAAACGTACATAAAAGCTTTTTGCGTGACAATCTTCAGAGTATGAATCGTCAGAAAGGAAAGTTTAGATAGATATATGGCAACATTTTTATACGAAACATGTGTGGAAACTAGCCAATCATATAAAAGAAGGAAAAAAGACAGAAAAAATGAAAATGAAGCATTATTGGAAGAGTCCATCTGAAAAAACGAACTCTTTCTGCCTATAAAGTACTGGTTTTCTTGCTTTAATGTAGACAGTCTCTATTACACTTAGATGAAAGGACGATCTAGATGTGCCAAGCATCCAAAAATTCTCGTCCTTGTACATTATGGCGCATTCTGAATTTTCTAATAAATGTTGACCTATGGCAGAATCGCATGTTTTGGCAGTCATTTTCGCTTCGGATAATTGGCAGGGAAGTGCTACCGTCTTATGTATTATCTTATGGTCTGAGAGTAAAAGCATTGATCAACAACTTATTCTAATCAACAAAACAACATTCTTTTATTTCCAATACACGGTTATACTATGCAACAGCCATCTTCAGTTAGCACATATTTCAGTTTAAACTACTTGATTGTCAATCTTCTAACAATTATCAGAAGTAAGGATTAAAACACAATGAAGAAACAGGCCTAAATAACAGTAAAGATGAATGATGGATGGACATGCACGAATACAGCCCCACGAAAAACCTGGCTGGCCACTATCTACGAGGACCTCAAAGATCTCAAAAAAGGCTACCGCGCGGAAGACTGGGCAGACAACAGCATCGGCATCATCAGGGACGTGGCGACAAGTTGTCAGAAGGGGGAATCCAACGGCTGCCGGCAACGACGAGCCTCCAAAGACAGATTAAAGAAGAAAGAAGAAGAAAGACAATAGGCAAACTTGGATTGCTAACAGTACTAAGAGGAAACCATAGTGTAAAACGTACGTAAGCTATACTCATCGTAAATTTGCTGCGAGTATCCAGTGTCTCTTCCTTTTTGCCACTCTCTACGCCTATCAAGTTGACTTTTCCAGAATGGCTTCCTGTTGCTATGAAGCGCCCATCGGGAGAAAATGTCACAGTCCACGTGTCAACTACAAAGTGGTGAAAACTTTGTCAGAATGTAAAAAAGTTGATAAAATTCAAACATATAACTAAGACATTACACGTCGACAATTCGCCAGTGGGTCAGTAAAATTGCACGGCTCTCAAATCAAACATTAAGTACTGCAGCAAAGAATTGCATCGTTTTATCTATTCAGTATATTTAGGGGAGTAAGGGGTAGCCAAGTCTTGGGGATGCTGATTATGATAATAAAGATACTCATGTTATGATGATGATGATGATGGTGATGATGATGATACAGTTACCAAATTATCAGTTACCAAACGTATGGTCTACAAAGAATCATGTCTACTCCAACCCTGTCTCATAACCACAAAGAACCAAAGAACCCTTTAAAACATTCTTGATAACCCTTTAAACCATGTTTGACATTTCATTGGCTTGGAATCCAAAACGAGGCTAAGGTTGTTTGATTGCGGAAACTCTTAAGAAAAGTATTGCGACGGTACAACCCTTTAAACCATGTTTGACATTGGAATTGTTCATCAAACCTGACCCAGCCAATATTGGACGTGTGTAATGATGTAACCGTAAGTCTCCAATAGGCCCCTTTCACATTTCATTGGCTTGGAATCCAAAACGAGGCTAAGGTTGTTTGATTGCGGAAACTCTTAAGAAAAGTATTGCGACGGTACGGTTCATGAGGTTTATGTGTCGTTTTTCTCAGTTTTGTTTTGTTGAATATGGATGCGAGTACAATTAAGAAAGAGTCCGAGGTGCAAGCTAAAAAGAGAGCTTCATTAGTAAAGCAATGTGAGCTTTTGCTTGCTACAAATTCTTCTACAATACCGAAGGAAGCCCGACTGGCCTACGCTTTTTCAAGTTTATATAGCCTTCAAAAAAGAACTGAAAAGCTTTAAGTTTTGAAAATTCTTGACTTAACGGACTCAGTGGAAGCCATATAGACAGAAGCTTTATCATGACACGAGTCTATGCTAAGCACAGACTCATGTCATGATAAAGCTTCTGTCTATATAGCTTCAAGCTTCTTTTAAGCTGTTCTTTTCAGCTTGATGTGCTTAAATTTCA
>JANTCA010034101.1:0-20849 GCA_024741275.1 Chironex yamaguchii | reverse complement strand
TTCTTGTTAGAATAGAAAAGAAAATAATCTTTTAATAACTCGAACTATTTTCACTTATCGGCCAAAGTTCGAGTTATAGAATGTCCCGATAAGTCGAACATTCGATAACTCGAACTATTTTTTGGTCCCTTCGAGGTTCGAGTTATCGGGAGTGTACTGTATTTATTATAGATCCTGTAAATTATCCTATTGTGCCTGCTTACTTGCTTGTGCTTTGCCTCAGTTATGAGGTTACGATTATGAACAAAATATGCTTTGTCTTTTTCTATTATGTCTTAAATATCTCTATAAATACATCCATATCTTTATAATTTATAATCAGTATTTATGTAACCTTTTCTACATTGTAAACTATCCTTAGTATAATGGAATGCACGTTCGTATTATAATGCATGCTATTAATCATTACCCTAATGAACTAAATGATATCTAATGGATAAATCTATACATGCAAGATTTGACCTACATGCATGAAGATGTAATAGAAAGCAAGAACTCAAATGCGTTAAATTTGAGTGCTCAAAATTCATCTTTCGCGTTTCTATTTGTTACACAAATACTTTGTGATAATTACACAATAAAAAGTTGAAGCAAAGTTCTTAATTCTGTACATGTGGTCTGTTACTGTGTTTCAAGGGCGTGTTGATAAACCCCAGAGAGAGTGTAAAAAATTAAGTGATATTTTTACTCCTTGAAATAGATCTGGAACGTTTTATGTTTTCAAAATTAGCACGTCTTGTTAGTTTTACGAAATGTTGTGGCTTGATCGTGAATCTGAAATTTGCACACCTGCTTTTTGGTCGACAGCTTTTACTTTTAATTTAGGAATGACTGGTGACAGTTTTGAGACCTTTGCTAAAACGGAGTTTCTATTTCAACCTAAATAAACTTTAAGGAGCAAATTTTTAAGAATGTAGTTTGTGTATTCCACGAATTGACCTTTAGTAAGAGGAAAGGAGCGCAGGCAACAATGGATGGCTTAAATAAGTTACTTTAGATTCAGTGTGATTTCATCTTACATGCCTACCATGGAACATAATTTTGTATAGTGATTTTACAATCAAATTCATTCATGACTCACTTTCCGTGTGCTTATGTTAACTTGAACTAGAGACTTTTTGGTTGCAACTGTATAATAATAAATATCAATTTAACAACATGACGCGTTCAGCTCTGCTCGTATAGAAATGGTTCTTCAAAAATTGGTGCTCACCGCACTTACATTTTAATGTCTGGCATTCATCTACCTTCTTGCTGCTGATACAAATCTTAGAAAGCAAAATGATTGTAAAGGACATTGGTTGTTATTTGGATGATGGAGATAATAGAAATAAAACAAACAAACTGGCATCCTTCTATTTATTTTGCAACAAATTGTGCAATTACATGTTGACATTTGTCTGATTGATTACATTTTCCTTAGAGTTACAACAGCAATACAATGAGAGAGAAGAATTTACTCTGATTTCAACGCAAGTAATCTTACACTGAACAGTGTCCACAAAGATTAATAGATCACAATGCTACTATGCTTTAATGTTATTAGCAAGGAGACCAAGCCTATTACGCAATTTAGTGTTTTCTTTGAAATTTGGAAGTCCAAACAGCCTCAATTGATTAAATTTGACAAGCTGGCCTACGGCTAATTACGATATTTCCTATGCTTAATTCAATTTTACTACAGGTTGTAAGCATTCTCAGCCAATACCAAAAAAGAAAATGTGATCATCACAAACATAGAGGTAAGCATATTAGACTGAGTAGTAGTACCATTGATCTAGCGAAAGCATCTAGTATTACGTACGGACACCGCATAAGAAGATGCTCAGGGTCTTTCATCTCTCTCCTATATTTTGTCATGTACAGTTAAAGTGTTGTACACTACATGTATATAATTGACTCATAATCGCATTTGACAGAATTACAAAGTAACAGAACAATCGATATAGTGGTTAATATAGATCATAAATTATGTTTGTTGTTCTATACTATACAAACAAGTCATGTAGAGTAAGCCAAAAAGTCAAGCATTGGCTCTCAAAAAGTGTAGTGCATGATATGTTTAAAACCATCTTCAAGAAGTGAATATATATTAAGATGCCCTGATTGCATAAACATACAGCTTCTAAGGAACGGCATGTCACAGTATTTTAAGATCTACGTCAAAAACTAGTTAGGGAGTTTTAATTTCATAACTTCATAATCAAAACAGTAATCACAGGAACAGACAAAGAATGCACCAACAACAAGCAAAAGAGGACAGAAAAATGGTTAATGCCTAAGACAAATACGTTTTACGAAAGAAAAAGTGAGAAGTACCTGGGGAAAAAGGAAATAGAACGGATTCTAATGGAAATGACACTGCAAAGGCTTATGCTACTACTGTTTCATGCACGAAAAAGTATTATTTGTTACACTTTGATCGATTTACGATCAAATATTGAAAATTATATAACCAGATAATGGCAAGGCAACTTGTCCTAAAAATAAATCTTTTAAAACAGAATCGCAAGGACCTGAATTTAAAAGGAATCTGTATTTTCTTTGCATAAAATATGAACTACTCTTATACCTCACTTGCATATCTGTAATAAAGCTGCGGTATGATAATGTCCTCTTTAAGTCAAATATTTTCTTAATCCTGGATATATGAACACCCAGATTGAAAAATCCAACTTCTTTTGATCAGCAAAAGATTTCAAAAGCTTTTAGCGAAACTAAGCATTTGTTGATTTCGGATGAAAGGCGAAAACATTCAGACTTGATTGCACTTAATTTCATTTCCTTGATGCATATTCAGACTTTTTAAGAAATACAGTTTAGTTTTTTGAGACTATTGGTTTTAAAAAGCATTGAAAGGAAGCCCAGATCAAGAATCACGCTTAAGTGCGTTACAGATTTGTGTACCTAGATTTGTTTCGATAAATCGTAATTTGGAAGTAAACATATATTGAATGCATAAACGGTCTAATAATCTTCGAAATATTTCTTGAATGTGCTGTTAATTTTTTCAAAAATAAAATAAAATAAGTTGATATAAACTTTTCTTGTGCTCAAGAATCATTGCAATAATTATTCATGCAAAGAGTATCTAGCAGAAATGAAGAGGTATTTTTCTACTAGATAAAGCGCCTACGTAAGGTATTCAAACCTGTCAGGTCTTAGGTAATCTTTTATTCATTACATCTACACTTGTAAAATAAGAAAAAATTCCAAACATTTTTAAACCAAACAAATGTGTAAGGCTGATGTTAGCGGAGCATCTCCGAAAATATTACAATGCATGACAGTCACATGCTTATATTAATAAACCAACAGGTAAATAAGCTTTGTAGAATTTGTATAAGCCACCTGATAAGATAGATATCAGCAGTCCTTAACACTATCTAATGACTATTTCGTCAAGAAATGAAGGCATCATTAAACAAATCGATTCACTAACTTTATCAACCACAAAAGGAATCCATTTTGTATTCGGATGGACATTTGGCGACGTTAATTGGAGTTTTGCTGCAATATAACACAATGGGCATCACAATGGTACCTTTCACGCACTTTTTAATTAGAGGAATACTTGGCTGCAAGTTTGCCTAGGCCAGCTCTTAGATTTTCTTCGCAATCAAAGAAGGACCATTTGATTCTTACTCAACAACGTACTCAACCAGGTCTTTGAATGTTTCAATACTTCATCCTATCGTCATTAGTCAAAAAGACAAAGGTATGAAATAATATCCCACTAGTATGTTAACGTCATGGTAAATGTTGTAAAGCTAAATTGGTATGGCAACATCACACCTAGAGTCTCACAGAAATTCCGTAATCAGAATCTTACACCTTAAATAGACACGTGTCACAATTTATACATAGCTATTACATTACAACGTGTTATGCAGAACTGTAGTTAGCAAGCATTAAAGTTTGCAGTTACAGACACGAATTACATCAGCAAGCACTAGAACACATGCCAGATCACATGATACTTTTACATCCTTCGACATGAACTTCTTTTAGATGGAGAAATAATTGCTTGACAAAGCCTCCTTCAACGCAAATCGCAAATTCTTGATAATATCTGAACTGTTCCTTTATAAACCTGAACAAAACAAACACTTATGGGAGACATTCGTTTTGGTTTCTTTCGACGTGTATCAAGTACAACAGGGGCATGATACTTGAAACTAAGCGCTCTCGATTTCTTGGGAAAGCTAAAAGAGATTTGGTTATGTACATAACAGTATTTGCAGTTGACGAGGTTTTTTTCTTAATCTACACAGAAAAATTTTATTTTTTATCAGTAATGGTATGCGCTAGTGAAGCAAGTTACCCTGATGTAGCATTTTAATTTGCTATTGAAACTTTGCAAGACATACTGCAACGATGTGAATCTAGCATGCTTTCCAACTGCTTGATCTCTGATTGAAGGGTTGAAATCTCATTTTGAAGATTATTGTTTCTCAATTCCAAATCTTCAGATTCCTGCGAAACACAAAGAACAAGTAATCGCAGTTTATACGTAATATGAAATGACTTGCTTGTAAGTACTTTGTAGACAAATTCACAATAGACTCTGAAGAATACAAGCGTTGAACTTAAGAAAAACGCACTTGTGAACTACGAACTCATGCTCAAAGCAGCTGCGTGACATGAGACTAGTAAATAACTTATCAAAGTAACAACAGATAAAGCAATATCACAACTGCCCTTTGGGAACGAACGAAGCATTGCTTGTCCAATAGGGCAATCCGCGAATTTTTAACCTAAAATGCCTTAATCGGACTTTACTCTGGCCCACGTCAAAGGTCTTGTAGGTCGAAATTCCAGGAATGGATTACTTTCTTATCGAAAGGGGCAAGGGAGGAAAAGGTACAAATGTAATATTTCATTGGCTACACACTAGACGTACGGCACTACAGTTTTGTCCTTAATATAATGCTTCATACTCGCTGTTCAGTATATTGCTTTTCTTGAAAGTGTACAGCCAATACTTAAAACTATTTGGTATTCATCACCTAAGAAAAGATTCCTCAAAGAATAATATAGAAATATGATGTTAACTCAATTCTTTCATACGTGGAAGTATATTAAAAATTTCATGCGTCCATATCAGAAATTATCGTGCAGGATACTTGCAGTGAAGGTAACATAACAGCAAAATAATTTGTATCAAATTCATTTATCATTAATTTACCTTCATAAGGTGTTTGATGTGCTCTTTTCGCTTGTTTCTGCACTTTGAAGCCGCCACTTTGTTCCTCTCTCGTCTGACCCTCCTCCGCTCCTCTTCTTCCGGAGTTAGCTAAATTTGTAGTAAGATGAGATTTGATCTAAACAGTTACGGTAAATCAATCATACAGTTTGTCTTTCTCTTACCGGCAGTTTTCAATAGTATATATAATAAGAAAGAAATTTCAAATGATATTATTTTTCTAATTTTAAGATATAAAATACAAGCAAAATAGTACTACGATATTTATTTTATATATTTCATCATATGTTGTCATTTTCAGCAAGTAAACATAACAGTGATCATATTTGACAGCAAGTTGCTATGGAAGCAACTGTTTAGAGGAAAAATGGGTTAAACAGTTATTACACAAATAATTGCAGCTCCTAGAGGTCTTTTTAGAAAAATGAAATATAAAATTTTAAAGTTTGTCTTAGCTTTTTAAATGGAAAAAGAAACACAAAGTAACATTGCGCTTCATGTAAGCACATTTCCGTCATCAGCGAGACCCACATTTTAAGGCATAATTATATGCATCACCTCAACTTTAGTAGCTTAACGATGGGAGAAACATCTCTCGAAACAAAGCCCAGAACGAGTTTACGGCACAACACATGATAAACTTCTTCCTCCTGATTTAAATCTTGAGGCTAACAGCAATTCCTTATATGAGCTTAAGATATATGTCATTTACACAGAAGCCTTACCAAATCATCTTTCCTTTTACCTAACAAGTATGTCATGGCGTTTTCCTCCAGTCGTGGATCAATTGTAAAATGAACTGGCTCCTGTTTCGTGCCTGGCAGTGGTAATCCATGTATTTCGTATCCATTTCCTTCAGGAGTGTAGTCGATGACTGCTGGCCCTCGTCCATCTGGTGCAATCCTACATTCCTAAAACCAAGCCAACATTTTAAAGAAATAAGACATCCTGGAAATGGATTTAAGACAAGAAGTCTGATTTGCATGAATGGGCTTTTTGTGCTACAGAGAACCCTTGAATTTCTTAAAGCAGATGGTTTAGCTTTTATGCAAATAATCTTATCGAGGTAAGAAGTTGGAAGGCTTTAAAGTTCTAAAAATCATGAAACACGTTAGGAATCATTGTAATGCAACTTGACAATTAATGCCAAATTATCTTTGACTTCAATCAAATTTGGTGACATTATTGACATTTATTTCAAGGTTTTACTTGAAAATTAGATTTCAAATACTTTCACAATTTTAGGTCAAATCCAAAGTTTTTAATGCCATGTTGTCTTGTTAGGAGCTTTTTCCAATACTATTGGAAAGATAAGAAATGATTGAGTCATAAACGTAAATAAAATAGAATTAAAGTTATAATTATTGACTAACTGAACAAGGGTGGACTGCAGCGATAACACCTTACTCGCTGAATTAAGGAGCTAAAGAAATGTAAGAGGCTAGCCTCAATTAGAAGGGTAAATTTTATAATTTTAGACACAGCAGCCTGGGCTAAAAGGGAGGTAGCTTTAAATGGATCAAAAAACACTATTCAGTTGATGTAGATAGTATAATCATAATTATTCACTTGCCAGGATTAGAGCTATAGTATTGTAAATATTATAACTACAGCTGATAAAGTATATAAATTATTTTTGATTGACTTAATAGAATCGCTTTTCAAAGACATAAACGTGATCTTTTTTCGATATTTTCGTAATTTGGTGTGTTATGCATACAGAATTACATCTTTCGCTCAATGTTTGGAAGCTTGTTACATCATTAGGCTTCATACTCTTACTTATTATTCTATGACAAATGCGTTCTTTAGTCCAGCGAGCAATCCTATCATTCCTTATTATAAACTTGATCGTTGACTCCCTTATTTTCCGGAACACAAATACTTCTTTGTTGAATAGCTACTACCGGAGCTAGATGAAAGGTCTTCCTGTTGGCCACGAGGCAGCTAGAACCAAAAATTTAGACGCCAGTGTCTGATGACATAGCAGATTACAACACTGATTACGAGGAAGAATTGAAATAATTCGAAGTTCAAGATTTACTCGTATCCTTTGCTGTTGTAAGCGCAGTCTAACTCACCTTTAGTGCAATGAAGCACATATCGTTTCTTTGAAGCATTCTCCATAATAAGAATATTTAAAATATAAGCAAAAGCGTACAAAAAACTGCAAAACTAAACATTTAAATGCACGTAGTACCACTTATCCACATGAAGAACATAGCTGTACGTTATCATGTTTGTCCTGCATTAGAAGTCAGTAAAAAGTTTTATAACCAGTTGAATCGTTAAGCCTGTTCTTGTTGTCACCAAGTGAGTACGAAGATCGACGGACAATGAAGCATGGTGTCAGGTCATGAGCCACCACTTGTAGCTCTCGTATCGTACAGTGAGAGCTAGTTTTCCATAAACATCAGCGAAGGAGTCCAGAGTCGGTCGCTGTCCTGTTGGTTTGAAGGCCATAGACTTGAAAAAAAACTTACCCGGTTAGATGGTAAAGAAACTCATCTTTCCATTGAATCTGGTGGCAAAGTGCAACCTGGCGCGGCATTTATGCTGCTAAGAATAAGCGAAAATATGTAAGATATGAAAATATAAATATCACCAAAAGCTCGTCGTTAGCCGTCTTGCTGTCCTGTATGTCGCTGTAGAAGACAGTTGCCCAGTCTTAATAACATAATTTCTACTTGGTTATTCCTAGCAGGTCCGCGTATTTCTGTCCAGGTATTGTTAACAAGAAGTCGTATTCTGTTATTGTTTAAAATCCATTCAAGTATTCATAATTATTTTGAGTGTCGAAATGTTACTACCTAAAATAATTTACAAGGTGCTAAATAAGCAATCAATGACTACCGTAATTTACCTTCGAATGAATTAGGTAAGTTTCTTAGATAATATAAGCACAATATTAATTTAACACTCGTAAACTTTAAATCACTTACGCGCAGAAACGTTGTGTTCTAAAAGATAATTAACAATGTGTACCATGTTCAGCGTCTTATGAATGCTATAAACAAAATCTTAGGTGCACTTTACAGCATACTTCTTACTATGAAAATGAAGCGTGCTCAGAGGCACTAACAGATTACATACAAAAACTAGTTTACAGATCTCATGGGTCTGGAAATATTTTTGTATTGAGTTAAAGTAGATAAAGAAACAATTGTTTTGGCCCATAACTAAGTCCAGCTCTAGAATTTTGTGAAAGGATGCAGCTTTTGCAGTGCTGACCTCAACATATATTGGTTATTTCCCCAAATAAGTTGTGGTTTGCAAATCCTGACTAACAAGGAAACCTAAATTCTGGATACAGTCGAAATTTTCCAGGTTGCATGAAGGGTTAATGTCTGACAAGTAGATCTGCGAGGAACATCTTTACCTTTAAAACAAACGGGTTTACATCAAATAGAAAACCAGGTAAATTTGTCGTCTTCATTGGTAAACTAGTTACACATTAACATCATTAAAATTCTTTTAGAAGCAGTAACACAACTCACAAAGCCAATCACCAACAAAATGACGTCTTAGAACTTCCAGCATGTCAACTTTAACTTGCTAATGACTATACACTACCTCTGTTTATATCAACAGCAAGGTGAAATTTTAATAGTTCTGACATAAAAATGTTTTTACAAAACAAACAAAGCTGAGATTGAGGCAATTTTATAAAAAGCACTTTAGTAGCCGTGCTGTGTGGAGATACGATAACGATATGTAGATCAGCCAGATTTTTGACCTCCGAGAAGTGCGCAGCTGTACAATAATAACTCTAGCTATTTTCTCGTATGTCAAGGTGAGAAATGTAAAGTCGTTTCTGAAAACGAGCAAGTCAAGTGTTCATAGCATATATATATAAACTACGATGCATTAACAGCGGCAACAACAACGCCAAGATTACGTTTCAATTCTTATAGTTACCTTAAGTATTCAAGGATCGTCGGTTGTGGGAGCTTTGTACGTTATACTGTTGGAAATAGTCATAACCATTGAATTTTTGCAATAACTATTGTACCAGAGCAAATTAAACGCGTACTTTGTCAAAGTCTTTTCGTAAGATTTGTTTTATCTCGGTATTAAGTATTAATAATGTACTGTTTCGAATAAAAGTAGCAACTGCAGTACATTTTCAATTTCTAGTGAATCACAGTAACTTTGAATGTGTACTTGCTTGATTAAATTGTAAAATCGTCCTGTTCGAAAGAACACCTGCAGTAGCAATACACTACAGCTAGAACTGTATAAAAATGTCTACCTAATCTAATCCTAATCTTGCCGAAAATATTCCTTTAGCTCTACGTTTATTGCCGATTAAAGCTTTTACTTAGCTCGTTATTTTATTCACAGGAATATTCCAAGTAATCTAGTAAGAGAGACATGTAACAATTTATAAGTCAGTACCTCAGGATATTCAGGGAGTAGCTGGTCCATCTTCCACTGCCTAAGACGGAAGCTTTTACAACTGCAAATGCGGCGTTGTACCGGGGGTCCTGCTTTTGTCGGTTGTTTGGGCAAAGCCTGGTCTCAATCCAATGTGCAGTTCCTGAGGGGAAAGTAGGCTGCTTCCCGACTTTCAGTGATTCTTTATCGATCCGTTAAAAACAGAACCTTGTAACTTTGTAAACATACAAACACAATTGGATGCGCATGTCGAATGTCAAGCTTAGTAAAATCGATCATGCATGGCATTTTTCTCTTGCTAACTAACCGATTGGACAAAGAAAGATAGCTTGCCGGTTGGTTGAGTTAAAGACGTAATCATAGTTGATTCAGTTCAGTGAATTCAGTGAAGGTCGATTTGGTTTGATTTTCAGGAGATATGGTCAATTAAGCTTAGTTAAGAGTTAATCTTTAAAACCTGCTATCAAATCCTGTCCCATTCAAGTAGCAGGTTAAATTGAATCTATACTATTTTAATACACATAAAACAACAAGCACCCACTATTTACCGAATACATTTGTTTCAGGTGTTTTCTATGATTCTTGTTCTTCGAAGCTTATAGGATGCGTTTCTGGTTGTATATTTATTAGACGTCTATTCCATTTTCCAGACAAAGTGAGGTGCGATAATTATGAAATTATCTTGACGTGATAAACAATCCTACATATTTATGACATTTTTTGTGGTACAAAACTTGAAAATCGCCTTGAAAAATTGCGACATTGCGCTGAAAACGTACCTAAAAGCTTTTTGCGTGTGACATTCTTTGGAGTATGAATCGTCAGAAAGGAAAGGATGCATATATGCCAACCTTTTTATACGAAACATGTATCGAAACTAGCTAATCATAACAAGAAAGGAAAAAAATAAGGAGAAAATGAAGAAACAAAGCATTATTGGAAGAGTCGGAGTGAAAGAAGGAACTCTGTAGGCAGAAAGAGTTCATTTTTTCACTTGGACTCTTTTCTTCATTTTCTCTTTGCTTTTTCCTTGTTTCTAATTGGCTAGTTTCGACAGAGCCGCCGTAGTATTTTCGATAAGACTACCGTCATGCAAGCCAGAAGTTGCGAGTTCGAATACGCGTCAACACAAACAAAATGTCATTGGTGAGAGAAGGTAACGGGAGCCCACTCTCATGAAGAGTTCACTTCCCAGTAAAATTCCCTAAGTCTGGCAACGGAATTGTCGATTCACGGAATTGTCGATGGACGATGCATACTCTGAAGAGATTAAGTATGTCTTTAGCGCAATGTCGCAAATTTTCAAGGTGATACTGATAACAGTTATTTCAAGTAGGTAGAGCTCTACTTATGTCCTCATCTAATGTACTACTTCCAAAAACCATTATGGCATCATAATTTATTTCATTTAATTCAACTGTATTATCTCTTTAATGGTAAAATCCAACTAGAGTGATAAAATATGTCATAAAATAATTTCACTTATAAAGACGAAGACAAAAGGAATTCACTGAAAACTGTTCAAAAGCCATGTAGACAGGAGCTTTATCATGACATGAGTCGTATGCTTTTTATGAGCTACGTTTCGAGAGATACTTCTCCCATCATCAGGCTACTAGATGTGATCAGGTACAGCTATGTTATACTTCTTCAGTGCGGAAGATCCGCATACGACTTATACAAAAAAAGCTTTAAATCAGTAATCAAGACATGCTTTGGATGGCAAATGATGCATCATTTGCAATTTATCGTCATGTCCAGGCTTCATTTTGTACTAAAAAATGGTATCAACTTAAAAAAGAATGTACCTACATTGTGCTTGAGCATTCCGTAATAGCAATGACCGGGACAGTAAAAACATTTACAGATTTACAGAAGAAGGGCAGGCGGAGATAGTAGCTTGGATACTCAGTCTTCTAAACCGTAATTGTGTGCAAGCATTGAGCAGACTGTTCAATTAGCAATACTTCTAGAACAATTTTCAGGGTCTTTTTCAGGTACCCAGCTTCACAACGAATTGCTTGGTGTAAATATGCTCATTTAGCATGCGAGAGATTGCGGATTTCCATTCCCGACTGGTTAATACAAAGTATTTAAAAAATGATATGTGTCGCTCCCTAGGAAGCACTCAAGATTCAAATTAATAGCTGGGGACGTTATTTACACATTGCTGTTACCAAACTATCTGCCCATAATGACGTTCACTGTGCTTGAACAGCCATGTGATACGAAGGCTAAGGCAATGAAGATGGGTGACACTCTATAAAGTCACTGGAAATTAGTCTTAGATTATGAGATATTATATAAACGTATTCTCAAGATTTATGGTTTGTAGGAGTTCTTACGCAATCTTAAAAAGGAGTTAGCGAAAATACTGCCATCTATCCTGTAGATCAAATCATTGCTTAACGCAAGCAAAAAGTGAACTGAAAATTCAGCAACACTAATGCCCAAAAGGTTGAAAACTCATGGACATTTTTCTTTGAAAAGTACATATAACATCAGAAATTTACGTTTGTTTAGCCTAGCGTTCCATGTCAACAATGTTTGATTATAGTTATGTACTTTACGGGCCATTTACAATAATCTTGTAAATATCTCGACATTTAAATGCTCAGTACGACAACAAGTAAGTTATCTAAAAGCAAGCAATTTCTCCTAAAAATCAACAATGCACTTGATTCCTTTTTAATCGTGCTTGAGTCGTCTTTGTTTCATCCATTCTCGTAGAACTTCTGGCCTTGATCCAATCACATTTTCTAGGAAAAACTGAGAGGAAATTTGAGCAGTTAAAAATAATATGAACTGACAAACATCTATGAAATGTCTGATGAGGCACATCAGGGTTATTCAGGTACATGCAAACATTCAATTTTTACCTCTGCGAAATAAACAGGATGTATTTGCCTAAAAATACATGCATTGAGATGCAGACTTGCAGTTTGAATATGGCTTGCCTTTACCACCCACTTCAGCCACTCTCTTCCTTCCAAATTTGTACTTCGTTTTTAACAGCAACAGCGGCAAGACGTTCTCGTCACAAATGTTTGAAAAACTTCCAGAATCTGTCACCGACCTCTAAATCAATTTCTGTCGTTGTAATTACTGTTTAGATTTTCTTTAACAAAATTATTACTTGTACAGGACTAAAAAAATTCTCACAATTTCAATTAAACTTCCAGGAACTTTTTGCTGTTTTGCGTTATAAAAACATTCTACACGACGTTCCCTAAAAATACAAGCAAAAGTCTTAATCATAAGTGGTTTAACAAAGGACGGGCAAAATCGATGTTTTAGAATTGGATGTAAATAAGCGAATTTGCAAGGATTTTACTTAGTATGGCTTACCTTTAATTGTTTTGTATCGTTAATAAGAACAACTTTTCCGGAAGATAGGACAATGACGACATTAGGATTTAATCACGATATTCATAAAAGTACATGATTAGCAATGTTAGGCAATGTCAGTTGAGAAAATGCGTGGCAAGGAATAAAGTTAAAATGCTTAAAAAATGTTAATGCTTGCCTACAACATAACCGTCTGGTTAACACGTGGTCTTACTGAATTAAATTGGTGCCCCTTTTACCACTAAAACTTTATTAGAATTAACAATCTTTACAATTGAATACTAAAACGAATTTGCAAATCTTGAGTAAGATAGTAATGTAATATATCATAGTTTTAGATACAGGGCCCTCGTTGATAACAGCACTTCATGTGTTGAAGAGGTTACCCTGTACAAACATTGCCATTATTACTATTATTATTATTATTACTATTATTATCATTATTATTACTATCATTATTACTATTATTATCATTATTACTACTATTATCATTATTATTATTATTATTATTATTATAGTAGATAAGTACGTCCTTCCCAGGACTACAACCTTAATTCTAATATACTGTACTATGTGCGTCTATTCAAACAATTTACTAATGTCTTATAACAACGTTTATAGAAGATATGCATTAACTTACCTTAATTGCATCTTGCATATGAAGTGTGCATAACTCATAAGCAGGAAAGGAAAAGACTAGTAAACAAAGCTTAGCCTACAAAAGAAACCCAAAACGTAGCATTTGTTTGATATATGGATGATATTACCTATATTTCTGATACATTTTAAATCTCATTCATTTCAAGAAAGAGGTTGAGAATGAAGTTATGAAATGCATTGAACATGTCAAACGTTACTTAAATAACTGAATTAAACTATGAAAGAATAAGAAACTAAATTGTGCAACGCAGAAGCGGACCTTAGTGTTTAAGTCTATCAAATATTACGGCAAAGTGACATAACTATCATAACTGATTCAAAGAAAACATTTTCCCTTTGTCCTTATCTAGATTGCAATAAGCTCTCAGTGATGTTGCAATAGTCAGTGTACATCTGATATAGCAATAACATTATGACACTAGTTTCACTATGTATTAAATGTACTTATCAAACTCTTAATTTCTTCGTCAAAATTTGATTACGTTGTATAAGATTTGACTACCTAAGGATTTTGCTAGGTTTTGGTAATTAAAGTCACTACAGTAGCTAAAGGCATTTATAGATAAGAGGCATGACACATCAATTGTTTGTCTCACTGTCGTAGCAATGATGATTCAAACAAAAAGACATACAGTATTCAATTAATTATTAATAATAACGAATGACTCAACAAATAATTACTTGCCCGACAGCAGCATAGAATCGCATTATTGTTTGGTCAAATTAGATTTTCTTATGTCAGCACTGTCAACAATACTCCAAAGACGTATATATTTTTGCTCTTTCCAATAATGTTATCAAAAATGTTAAACATTGTTAGAATTGATATACATTAAACCAAAAGGAAAATGTGATAACTGTTATTAAATATATGACATTTAATACCTTAAGACTATGCACATTAGCCATATCGGTATGTGTAAATGCTGATAATTTGTTTATCCTGATTCGAGCATCTTGATGATCCTGCAAACCAACCTCCTTTAATTTATTGTTTATTTTTTGAAACCTAAGCAATTAAAAGATTAGCAAACCATCAATAACTCGATAAATATGAATTAAACGCAAAGTTGGTTCACAATATACTCGAGGCAAAATGCCACAGGTGAACAAAATGATGTACCAACATGTTTAATATTCTCACTTTCTGCTACAAAGGACTAAATTCTTACAGATTGTCCACCGCATTGTGCTCAGTAAAATGCTCTAGTGTGACCCTGGCTTTAGTTCGTTGTCGAAAGTAAAATTTTCTTGGTCTCTAGAAGACTTGTACACCTAAAATCGCTTCAAGTATCAGAAGTAAGCTAGACGAAATATTACCAACTATCCATCATATACTCTTAGTCGTGAAAACAAGCAGATCATCCTAAAGTGTGGTTAAAACGCTTTTTTGCTTAATATCTTCCTCCACAAAATAAAATTTGTCATCCAGTTTATGATTAAACGGAAACACATGAGTTGTCCCATTAACATGACAAGCATTCCTATAACTCGTCCTTACAGAACCTTGTCCGGGAACTGCTTGGAAATGTGTTCAGTATCTTTCGAAAAACCTTTCCAGAGGCACGTGGACATGAATCGAATGCCCTTATTCAGTAGTCCTACGAATTACCGAACAAAGGGAGCTTTAATAGACGCTTCGCCAATTATCTCTGGTCTGCCGGAAAGTCGTTTGCAGTGATGAAGACCGATCAATGTGGGATAGTATTAGATGTTACATGACTTTTCTCGCTCTAGGAATGATAATATGCTAACTATAACGCTGACTTTACCGTTGCATAAATGCTTACCATTCTGGCGGAGACGCAGAACTTGCACTGACTTCTTTCTGCCAAGTTCGAACCCGATCGCGCATAATCTTAATGCTTTCGTCTCTCAGATGCAATGGTTCAAAATATTCTAATCTCTGTTGATAGCAGCTTACCACAAAGGGAGAAAAGAAAGAAATAAAATTAAAATCATCTACATGGCTTTTACTATTAGCACTCTCATTTGTTACAAAAGATAAGTTGTTCATTTCAAATTAGACATTGGTGCATCTTTATCCTCGCATTAAAATTGGGGCTTACCAAGTCTTCTCGTCCAACATCTCCAAAGAAATCTTCTTGTGTTTTTTCTTCACATTTTCAAACAAAGAAATTATTTTTTCTAGCTTCTCTGTTGGGTTGATGCTAAAAAGGAAGAGAAGTTTAAATAATTTAAAAAGCCTGAAAGTTGGAAACAATTCAAAAGCTTAGTCACAAGTGAAAGGAAGAGAAGAAAATTAGCTTATTTAGATTAAGGTGCTGTTCTGTCTTGAGATGCTGGAATCAGCAAAAGCACTGCAGTAAATACTGTCTGCAATCACACTGAAAGCTTCACTTCATAACCTGCTAATAAAGTTTAAGAGATTTTCTCATTCATATATTCCAGTGTCTCTCAAAAGACGTGATCAATTCGTCAAACAAGGAAAAGTAATCGATCCAATTCATTATATTTCTATTTTACAAGAACATCATAAAACGTTAAGCAAAATACTTACGAAAGGTGTTTGTTCTTTCTGCAGACTACAAGATAAAATTACGTAAAAATGTTATTTGCATTTTCTTAAAGTGCTGTCTTATAATCTTCCTTACGTCATCCTTACAAAACCTCTGATTCTCCAAAAGCATATTAAACTACGCTATTTATAATAATGATACAAATTATACATGGTAAATAAATAACTCCTTTATAAGTAACTAAAAGCTTAGCCAAAATGTTAAAAAGGTTTCCTAATTGAGTCGTCGATTAAATCTTATCTTTGCTGCAATAATCTACTGACTGTTTACAATAAATGTTGACAATAAGGAAAAAAAGGAAAGACCCACATAGATTGCATGGTAATATGTGGGAACCAATGTATCTTAAATCAAGTAAATCTAGCTAGCCAAAATGTCTAATAGCAAACCTTAACATTAGCGCATAGATTACTATTGTGGGCTTATACTACAATCAATTACAAAACCAAATTTAGATTAATTTCAAAACTATGGCCGGAGTACACTTTCTAAACCTATGTGTTAAGAGCATTTTTCTTAAAAATTCACAAGGCACTACAGTGGGCTTATATAATGATACTATACTAGCCCTAAAATACTTTTAAAAGATAGTAACTAGCTAAACAGTTCCTAGGCTAAACCTACATTGATAACCGTACTCTTTGAGACTACAATAAAGCAAAATAGTTGTTCTTGATCAAAATGGAAAAACAGTAATTTAAAAGCATTTCGTCATCAACTTGTTTTGAACCTAGTTTTTTGATAAATCCTGCCAAAATAACATTAAGATATGGAGAATTCTTTGTCAGACCATTCCTTATAATTTAGACTACTTGAGTTATGACTCATCTTTTACCATTTTCTTCCTTCCTTTCGGGAGGAATCCTTTGCCAAGGGGCTAAATCAGACATTTTATTTTCCTGAGGTGTTTCTTTCCTGTAAAATACTCCTCCTCGTCTAAAAATGAATTTGACAATTCCTCTGTTACAATGACAAATCATCCCAGCATCAGCAACCAAACATAATATGACAATATAATATGTAGAGACAAGTAATATGTTGAAAACCGACAAATCCTTCCTTTCTAAACGTACATAGATGTCCTAGACAAACATGTAGCCAAAATTTTCATTTAAACTTTTATTTGTATTGGTGAAATAATTATTTTTCTGATAACGTTCTTTGGTGCGTTCTTGAAATTTTAAAAATCAATTTGATCAGAAGACATCTTTATATTGAGCACTTTAAATATCTAATCAGGACAATAAAAAATGAACAGTATTGTTAGCATATGAATAGAACTAACACTTGGCAAATTGCTTTTTGTTCTCAATGTCCTTAGGTAACAGAGTTAGCATCCAAATAAAAATCCAAACAATGCTCAATTTCAGATAGACAAAAGTTACTATGTCTAGCAAGACCATTGTATCTTTAACGTTTTAATATTTTTTGATAAAAACAGCACATAATCATCTAACCTGGTTACATTCGCCATCTTTCTATTAAGTAATTTTATGACAAAATTACCCTTAATTGTTTTTGTACCCATAAAAGTTTAAATTTATGCTAACTAAAGAAACAAAACCTCATATTTACTCAATTTCTCTTCAATCAACTTTTCGTAGAGGTTAGGGGGCAAAGCGTTTTGGCAGCAAGACAGCAAAGAATAATCACTAATTTGCTTATTGTTTTAGCCAGGAAAATTAGGCCTAACGTGTAGCTAAACGATACTGCATGGAAACTACATGCAGGGCTACACACATTGATAAACATCGTCTAAGCAACCATATATCGATACCGAATTCGTTCTGCAGCAATTGTTCTGTCATGGTGCAAAAAAATGGGTTTAATGCCTTGTGACAGTCATAAATGTCAAAGAAGTAACAATAGAAACATATAAACAGCTAAAGTCAGTCCATGCCTTCTCTAGCACCTTCTTTTGATACAGTTTTTAAGCATAATCAGTTAAAAGCAGGAGCATGTATTATTATCATGAAGATCAAAATTGGTATGGTATTCATTTAACAGAAATTACGATGGATCAAGTCAGAAAAGTAAGATTATAACATACCTTGGTTTTAGAAGTCCTAGAAAATGGTGTTTTGCACTCTGAATGCTCTTTATTTTCGTAACTCCACCGTTTTGGGCATCAGACGGTGTACATCCTGGAGTGGAATTCAAAAATTCTTCCCAAGAGTCAAATTTGGATCCTGATGTTGTGTTATTGCTTGAAGCCCTTGCTCCAACGGAACTGTATCGTCTATGGAAAGCATACATATCGTATTGTATTAATGAACGCCTTGTTAATTGCCGTATGTAAATAAGTATTATATCCCACTATAAAGTACGAAATACACTTCAAACACATACTACAAAATCCTGCAAAATGAGTTGGTTCTAACACTGTTAATTAACATTGTCTACGCCAATAATATGTAATGTAGAGGGTGTACGTTTCTAAAAACATAACGTCGTACATTTAATTGAATTGCTGAAAAACACTACAGATCAGTTTACGATTAATATTTCAAGTTTTATTAAAGGAACAGTCTTTGAAGAAACAATAAATTCAATATAAAAACTCACTTTGGCTTTTGGTACGGAATTGTAATTTCTGCTCTTCCAGGCATATCGCTTGGAGCAACTATGCTTCTGCTACTCTGGTTACTTCTTTCTTCAGTAATAGCTGATGGGACAAATGGAAATCTGGGCGATCCTAACATTGACTGCTTCTCATGTGATACCATATCATTACTCAAATAATGATTTCTTGTAGGAAGGTTGACAAAATAGGATGCCATAGTCAATCTTCGAGCCATTCGTGACAAGGGATTTGGTTGATACTGCATCACTTGATTACGGTTGTATTCCCTTCGAAGATTTTTTACGATTTCAATGTTTAAAGGCACCTAAAATACAACAATACGTACATAGTGTAACGGATATGTGTAGCTCCTCTTCTAAGGCGAAATTGATCGCGATAAATCATAAATTTGGTCCATAAACATTTTCCCGAATTTTCAAAAATATCATACGTATGGTTAGGAGCCTAGTCTTACGCGGTTTGGATAAAGTCTGATAAAAATATATAATAAATCCTATGCCATTAACTATATAATACTTTTATCTTTAGTTTGATATCGTTATAAACATGTAAGAATTTGTTAACACTGTGACGCTACACAGTTCTGCAAGATCGATTTGATGCATTCTTGGATTGGATCTGATTGGATGAACAGAGAATTTATAACATGAAAGTACGAAAATTAATAAATCAAAATACAACGAATCTTACCTTTGATCTAAGATCTCTGGTTTTCATATTTAAGAGGCAGCAGAAGAGTGTATAAAGTGCGTCAAGTTGAGCTATAAAGTGTTTTTGAATTCGACACCCAGGATCACTTAATATAAAGAGAAGAAATGAGACTTCATAATTGAAAGATTAAGCAAAATACTATTTTTGAACAGTACGCTTTGGTAATTGTAGCCAAAGTAAAGTTAGTCATCAAATGTAACTTATCTACTGAGAAGGATATTGAACGACAGTGCAACCCATTACATGTTTAAGTCCTATAAGAAAACAATATAGTCAGTAATAAAGAGTACTAGGTCGGACATAAATAAATCGCTTTTCAACACTTTCAAGAAATACATAAAAATCTCAGTTTATTGTTCAAAGCTCGTTCTTCGAGTTACAGTTAAGATTGCCATTACAAGTTGCTGATGTTAAGAACTCCATTAACATTTGTTGCTAAAGCACTAACCGTTATCTCCACTAACCTTATGGAAATAGTAAAATTTTATCATGCCAAAGTTACAGTCGGTTAAAGCTAAAGTATAATTTTTGTTATCAAAAGTTTGTTTAATTCTAAAATAACGATGCAAATTACATGGAATATTATATCTACACACAGTAAACGAAAGTAAAAGTAAAAGTAAACAACAGGTTTGCAAGTTAATGCAGTATCAAATATGATAAAAATTGAAGAACCTTAATTTCCAACTGACTTCGCTCACTTCGGCATCAGCATCACTAATCATTAACACTCGCTCAACAGGGTCGAGAATGACCATGCCTTTGACATTTTCTCTTTTTTCCTTTTCCTTCTCTGCCTTTTCCTAAAAAGAGAATTGTACAAGTAAACTAGAGTCACTATATGCTAAGGATGTGTTATCCCATAGTAAGTAGAAATAGGACTGTAGGACACCAATCCTGGAAACAATGCACAACCTATTGTGCCCACTTTTTGAGCCTCGCCCGGCGCTTTAGGGTACACATGTGAGTGTTTTTAAAGGATCATGGATAAAGTTGCACTTTGGGGGAGAAAAATTCAGGTGGAAATTGTTCTATATAAAGATATATATCATTAATTATAATATATTGTGAATCAAGTCAAAGAAACAAGGACATACGAATTTTCGGAACTCGGGAAAGAAATTTGCAGAGTATACAGCATGTTGAGGAAAGTCTCTCGGAGTCTTTTAGGTAGTTGATGAGCATAAGAAATTCTGATGGTGTACTAGTCAAAGTGGACTATTATTATCATTATTATTATTATTACTATTATTATTATTACTATTACTATTATTACTATTATTATTATTACTATTATTATTATTATTATTATTATTATTATTATTCAAACCCATCTTATCTCACAAGGCTTTTTCTTCTTAAATGTGACTAATTACTCTTTATCTACGCTTAACTCTCTCTG
>JANTCA010034090.1:26102-42742 GCA_024741275.1 Chironex yamaguchii | reverse complement strand
TTCCCCTTACCCACCGTTGGGTTTCGTCTCGTAATACCAAGGACTTTGAATGTCCTTCATCAAACCTTTGTGCCGTGGTGGCACGGAGGTTTGAGTGTTGGCTTTTAAGTCTTAGGATTGTAAGTTCGAGCCCGGTCGGCTCCCATTTAGTGCAGCTATTGTGGTAATGCTCCACTCTTGATGATTATATATCAAAAAAAGCACTGTGTCTGTTTAGGTATTACAAATATCTGACACTGATTAAGGCTTAAGCCGAAACACGTAAAAGAAAAATTAATGAATTTCCGCTTACCCACCGCTGGGTTTCGTCTCGTAATACCAAGGACTTCGAATGTCCTTCACCAAACCTTTGTGCCGTGATGGCTAAGTGGGAGCCGACCGGGCTCGATCTTGCAATCCTCAGACTTAAAAGCCAACACACCTCCGTGAAACACTGTGTTTGTAGTGCAAAACTTGAGTTCAATACATCACCAAAGCAGCAGCACGTCACTCCATCTTTGCCAATGACTTTGTTACCTACGTCATAGTCCGAGCTCAAACGTACATTAAAATCTCCTTGTAGTAGAAGTTATCTTATGGCAAGAAATGTCCAAATATCTTGAAAAATAGCCTTACGTTTGGCATAAATATGGTCTTGTGTGTCTTCTCTGGTTTGGTGAGAGTAGGGACATAGATATTTACTTGTAGCCAGCCGCCCTCGAAGGGCGATCATTCTGTCATTTACTTCTTTAGAATGAGACACCACCTTAGTTGCAAGGATGCTTTTGACGACAAACAAATTCCTGCTACCCTCTCCTCTTGTATAGTTTTGCCTGATCAATGGCTTTCAGTGCCAGTGGCCAAGCTAGCAGTCTTAGTGGTCATGCTAAGGGGGGTCCACAATTTGCAATCATTTTCTTTACCATACGCTAAAACGCTATTCTTTTACGTCCGTTGTTTTCCAACTTTTCTGAGTTTAAAAAATGAACTCAAAGCTTTGCTCCCAATTTTCTTTCTTAACTCACCTTTAAAAATCCCGCAGCGCAGGGGGCAAGTGTTCCCGGTTTCATTGCAGTTTCATATTGGGTCACACTCTCTTCTCACGGACCACGCCTTTAGATCAGACTCCCCCTCCCCCGCAGGTCACGAAATAATAGCATGACCACCTTGCTATCTTAATTTGTCTATGCCTGCTCTTGAATTTGTACAATATCTAATTTGTAGGGCTATAGTTCCAATGTCACAAAGGCAATCCGCCTTGCAGGGCGATTGAATGCACTGAATGCTGTTCTAGTTGAGGCATTACAATGTAAACATTTCTCTTGCTGACTTGCAAGGACTGCACAGATTCATTAAAGCAAGCACTAAATGCCACGTGGTATTGTGGATAAGACAACGATCTTGCAACCCAGAGGTTGTGAGTTCCTTTTCACCACAAACAAAATACCAAAGTTGGAAGAAGGTACCTGGAGCTCACTTCCTAGTAAAATTTCCTAACATTGGCATGGGAATCAGCCACGCTCCGTAACGAGTGTGCCAATAAATGCCACGAGTACTGTCAACAGATTTAGAAAGAGCTAGGCGAAAGCAAAGCCCACCATTCATTGTGTGGATGGGATTCCGGACAGAACTGAAGGAGACATACCCTACAAATCAAGGTAGGGAAAGTTAAAACAGGAGGGCATGAAAATGATTTTTTTACTTAAAGCAGTGGACGTCCTGCATTCTGCAGAAAGTTTATCTCGAGGACAATTCCTTTCAGTAATATCTTTTAAACAAAAAAAGTTTGAGAAAGAAATACTTGGAAATGACACAGATCATAGTGAGGTATACAGTCGAATTGGCTCATGCCCTCCAAACTTGACAGGAATATGCGGTATGTTAAGGTAGAAGACTTTCAGACAAAATAAAAGAGCTTGTAGTTAAGACCGACTTTGAGACTAATTTCGAGGGTAAAAGTTCACAGGAAATGAAGCAAAATTTGTCATTAGATGAGTTATAGCTAACCTAACACAACTGTTGTGATTTATATTCATCAGATATGATGGAACAGCAAATGGTTGATCGCTTAAGCATTTACAGGGATATATCGAGATCTTTCGAAGGGTCGGTCTGCATGAAAAGTGGTTTGAGAAAAACAGGCATTGTCTCAATATTCTTTCGTGACTGGTCATTGCCAAGAAGACATAAGCTCTACTCAACATCAATGTTTGTTTCCCGAAAAATACACATTCTCCCAACTGTGCAATGAGACAAATTTTTGACAGTGAGAGTCTCGCATTCGTCTAGTTACTGAAATTTAACTCAATAGCTCTACAACAATAAGGTAATAACTGTAACTATATTTCCAATGCAATTAGATACAAAACGCTGTTTTGGATGCTTTTATAAAAAATAGCTTTGTTCACAGGGTAACCGGTGTATACTATTGTGGTGTATAAAACAGTAATTAGAGCTGTTGTTGTTGTTGTCATTGCGTAGCTTCAGATTCCTTGCAGTTGGCAGAATCCGATTGCGAATAGTAACTAGAGCGGCCGTGGTATAGTGAATAGGATGACACTATTGGTTCCGAATCCGCGTCGCCGAAAAGCAAAATACCATTGGTGAGAGATAGTCAAACCAAGAACTCTGGAATGGGAATCAGCTACGTTCGTTAATGAGTATACTAAATAAATAAAAAAACTAGTATACAACGATATAATTGGCTATCTTATGACCTATCACAAAGTGAATGTCTTCTATACGCGTTTCTACTGCATTTGCTACCTATAAACAAACAAAAAGCCGAAAGCTTCCTGAAACAATCTACTTGGCCAAGGTAAAATGACAATGCCGCCAAAAAGCATTGATACAGTAAGATATTTGACAGTAAAGCATTGATACAGTAAGTTGTTTGACAATAGAGCATTGATACAATAAGATGTTTGACAACAAAGCATTGATAGAGTACGATGTTCGACAATAAAGCATTGATACAGTAAGAAGTTTGACAATAAAGCATTGATACAGTAAGTTGTTTGACAATAAAGCTTTATAGAACAAACTGTCCTGACTTAAGTTCAATAAGCGTATGCGTTGATGGTTTTAAATGTTATCAACTTCAAACCTAGTTGTGCGTGAAATCAGTTACGCGTAAGGTAGTAAGCAAGGATGACCTTGTACGTGGGAGTGATTGAGGCTGTCATTGAGTGGGCACATGTGCCTACAGATGGACTAGCTCTTAATTGTAAAACCGTGTAAAAGTAATAAAATCTGAAGTTATTTTGTAGAAGTTACTACAAGTATTTAGATGTACATGCATGTCGACTTGGATATGTTTCACAGTTATCAATTTTAAAATATGAAAAAACATAGTAAAATTTTGATCAACATACTGTCCAGCTAAATATAAAATAGAGTGTTATACGTTTATCTCAGCATAGCCATAGTAGAAAAGAGACAGAGTACGCAATGTCATGGTGGGAATAAACTTACAAACTCAATGTTGATTACGTGAGCAACTAGACTATATACCGCAGACTAATCTCTGAATAACGCATACTGGCAATGTAGACGTAAAATTGTTAAAGATATATGAGTTCGCCCTTGTTATATAGGTCGAAGTTCCAAAAGGGATGACCCAGCTGCAACCTTTTCTTCTTGGGCATTTGGACAATGTTATTAAGGCATCGTTTGACCGATGTAATCTGGCAGGTTTATTGTTCATCTTCACTGCTCTCCGTCAAAGAAATACTTAAAGGTAAAGACTTCTACTTGTTGGAATGCTCATTATATTCCGCGTTACAACTAATTTTATCACCTGGAGACAGCTGAAAAAAGAACAAGGCTTTGGACCCTTTTAAAGTAAAATTTAAAAGGAAGAAGATTGCTTTATGTGGGTTACTACAAGTGAACCATGTACTTCTAGTACTAGCAGACAAAATATGGAAAGCAGACAGCAGAGTACTGCCGATGACAATACCATACCATAGAAACTGCCTGAAATTGTTTTTGTCAAAAAAGAATATTGTAGTTCCTCATTAAGTGTTAAAATGAGAAACTAAGTATGTCATATTGGAAGCACAAATTTCTATTTTCCGTTAATAACATAACAAATATTCGGAAGTTAATTTGTGACAACTTTGATATAATGAAAGTTTATGTCACGGTGATGGATTGGCGAAAAGGGACAATATGTAGTGAAAAAATGCATATAAACACCATGCTAAACAACACTTTATTCCTGTACGTCATATGGAAATAAATTCTTCCTCCTACTATACAAAATAGTCGTTTAGAAAATAGGGAAACGCAAATATTTAAATCTCTTCAGTCCAGACCTCAGCTCTTTATTTGCCACATGTCTGCCTTTGTTTGTTATGCTTATGGTATCCATTGCTAGACATAACGCTCATTTTTCCTATTTCCGCAAATTTCTTATCCATGTATCATCTTTTTTATGCGCTTTTATGTACTTACCCCTTGAAAGTGTTAAATTTAGTAGCAATAACTTATCTTATTCTTTACGGTCAATGTTAAATCGTACTCCCATGGCGTTGAGTCCAGTCGTACTTGCCGCAGAATTAATCCTGAATTAAAAAGCATAGTAAAACTCACCACTTAAATATGCCTTCAAGGCCAGGCAGTAACTACTTACGATGTCAATGTCAATTTTTGACATATTCTGCATTGTTCAATCAATAATCACTGCTACATATTTAGCATACAGAAGATATCTCCTATGTAGTTCGTGTGGCTCTTTTAACCACAGTTCTGTAAGATGAAATTAAATTTTGATGCTAAAGTAATCAATTAAGTCTTATCGCTTGATCAAATTTCCTGTAACAGTTCCTCCCAACTGAAGTATCTTTAGAGACAACTTAAAACCAACATATGTTCTGCAAAAAAGATCTAGACACGTCTCACAAAACTATAAAATGACTTTCGTTTCACTGTTGTCATCTTGCAGTTTTGCAGCAATGCGTCACAAGGAAAGATCTGTTACAGAAGTAAATAAAGTCGATAGAAAAATTTAGGCATATTGTTATTGTTTCATACCTCGGGTGATATTTACTGTAACATACCAGCTCTACTGTTCCTTCATTATATGCAATTACAATATGCAACCAACGATGGAAGAAACTAAAACGGGTTTCTGTGCTTGGTCTTAAAAATGGTTAGTTAAAGCAAATTTCCCCGCTGAATGACAGATCCTTATAATTGTGAAAGACGGCTTCATATATAGAAAAAGATCGATTAGGTATATAGGAACGCGCCATTCATTTTGTGCTTGTACGCGGTCAGCAAGGGTTAGAACGTTAAAATGTGCTATGTATCTAAAAAATTTTCATTGCATTTATCTATTGTTGTGAAGATGAAAGAAAAAATAAGAAAACACAAGAAGAAAGATACACGAGAGGACACCCATACTTCGTAATCAAAGACGAGTTTGATTGGAATTCAGTACTGTGTTCCCACGTTGTTGTTGCTGCTTCATTCAGTGGGTTTTGATAAAAAATTTCTTCCGCACTTTTCATGTGTCCAAACTAAGGCTGAAATATATGTTAACACTTTACAGCGTGTTCAAAACAAAGACAATTTGAGCAGAAATATTGTAGTTGGCCAATTTTTTGCTAAAGGGATCAATTCAATGTTGTGCTTTGTAGTGTAGGCAGATACACAGAAAATAAATTTTATCCGCATGGGGTATTTAATTGGCTTTGTCATAATATCAGCAAACATTCTTTCAGTTAGACGAGTTTCAAGTTCTATTTTTCATTTTCATGCTTGATATCAACATGATTTTTACCGAGATGACTCTTTGAATTCAAGATAGTGCTGTAACATTTTAATTGTCTGCATGAATAGTTGAGGGATCATTCAAATTGAACCCAACAGTTTCTTGGACTGTAAATATGTCAAGCATACTGTTTCTTGAGTCACTGGATATGATGAGAAATTACTCTGCTTAAACAAAAGACAAAGATACAATCTTGAAATTTCTTTCACAAGATTACCTCTCCCATCCTGTCAGCATTCATATGGATGAGCACATTTATTGTATAATTTGCTTTGTACTTTAAACCATACCATCATGTTTTAAAGCAACTAGCATTGGAGTCGTAATTGGTTTATAAAAAGGCATGTATTTGAACTTTTCAGTACATTTTTATTTAATGTAATTGATGACCACAAGAATTTGTAAGTAATCTGCTAATAAAAGTGACTATCAGGCTATTAATTTTTATGGACTCAGTGGAAGCCATGTAGACAGGAGCTTTATCATGACATGAGTCGTATGCTTTTTATGAGCTACGTTTCGAGAGACACTTCTCCCATCATCAGACTACGAGAAATGATCTGGTACAGCTGTTTTATTCTTCCTCGCTGCGGACGACCGTGGTGACAGGGACGATAAGGAGCACAAGAGATGGTGACACTAAACAGTATGAAATAGCTGACCACTGTTGGACCCATACTTTTGACTGGGAAAACAAAAAAAATATACACAAGGAGACCAACACAAGAACAAGAAAAATCAAAGAAAACATCCACTCCCTACAACACAGCAATCACATCAACAGCATATCTTACAGTCTTCCAGAAATATGGCTTCCAGCACTAGCAAAAGAAAACACAACAAACACAACACAGCTATGGCGCCAATCCTCAGGACATCTCAATCCCTGTTATCACTAATTGCTGTTATTAAATGTAGTCTTATGGTTTTCTATGAAAATTTCGTGAGCCAAATCGCCATTCAAAAAGTCCTTTTAACCTGCATTTGACGAAATTGCAATTTAAATATATTTTAATTGATCCTTCTCTCCTTTTCTGGTCATTGAAGGTAATGCATTTATGTAGCAACACAGTTTCATACAGATTTCTATTCCCATATGCCATTAGAATGCTGATGTGACCAAAGTTAATTTTCAATGGATCTCTGAAAAAAACGTAATTGTATAATCTAATGTGAAGGTCCAGATAAATTCATACATTATAATACCGAATTACATCACAATCAATAGCCAATGTAGCCTCTCGTATGTCCATGCAACGATCTTCAATAGTCCCAGTTTTATAGGACTATTGAATTGAATTTTGATGCCTTTTCTCTGTATAATTCTCTTTGAAACAGTGCTTTGCAAAATAGCTTTTTTGTGGTATAACACTTGAAAATTGTCCTGAAAATTTGCGACATTGAGCTAAAAATTTGCTTTAATGTCTGACATGCTTCAAAGTGTGTCCTTCCCCGTCGTAATAATGATACCATCAACAACTGTCTTTCTTTCCGTCATTTTCTTTCTAAGTTGTGCATCCTATACTTATGCATTGACACTGAGTATTCGTTAATACTTACAACTTGGTCACGTTCATAACCTTACCCTAATTTCTCTTCTGGCATTTCTTTGAATGCTGTAATTAGAATCGTCAGACATACTGCTAACCAGAATGATTACTGTTTCCTTTTCTGCCACAACATCCTCCACTGCTTTTAAATGCTCAGAAAGAGTTTTTACATAACTGATAATGTCGATTATTTTCCTTTCCCTTGCAAAAGAGTGATTTCTTCAGAATTTTCCTAATTCTTCCCATGTTACTTTTGCATTTGGGACTGATTGTAAGTAAATGTGTAGCTGTTAATGGTCTAACAGACGAAAAGAAAGGTCCAATTTTCACTCCCTAAATATTCTTTGTTTCTCCGTTGAAACTCTGTTAAACAGTGTTATAGTCCAAATTACTGTATCCTGCAGCTTTTACCACCAATACATTTTCCTCTGAAATTTCGAGGGATTCGAGTTATCTCCACTTGGTGTTGTCGGCAGCCATGGTGCTTATTCTGAAGAAGTACTACAATTTCTAGCTAAAGACCGCAGACAACAGTTTTATTTAAGAAGCAACCGAAAAACAACATTATCACAACTTTAAGATTACATTTGCGTACACTGAACGGCTCCTATTGCTTAATCAAGAGTAAGTAAGTTTGTTGCCTAAAATTTTGGAATAAAATATTTTAGCCCAAAATAGAATAAATACTAAGTTATAAATAACAGTTATACTTAACAGATTATTTTATATGCTTCTCTTCTTTCCTTCGAAAGTCATAAGTTATTTCTAGTGCTTCTGTCCATGGGATTAATGTCTCCGTTGATGAAATGAAAAAGCCAGGACTTAACAAAACAAAATCTACATATATACAAAGGTCCCTTATTACACTGCAAGCAATAACGATAGCGACGAGAGTTGCTCTCCTAGAAAATTGTTTTCAATGCAATGCCTCTAAATCTACGAATTCTATAATACGTTAACGCGTATCCGTTGGAACGAAATCTATTGCTTTGTTGTTAAAGTACGAACGAAAATCTTTTCAGCTAAACATAAAAATGGTGCGTTCTAAAATAACATTTTGCTTTTATTCCTGTCTTGCCCTGAATTTTAGTATCAGTCATGGATATGACGTGCCCAATATTTCATGTAGTTTTGAAAATGTTGTCCTGTAAATATTTACTTAAAACAAGAAAATGGTGTGCCTTTAATGGTATTTTATTCTTGGCTATTATAAGCCCTCAAGTTCTACAACAGTTCTAAACATGATGAGCTCTGACTTTCTTTTGCTTAAGAATGTTGATCACTAAATTCCACTCTCTCCCATTACAGGATCCATAAATAAACTTATATCCTCTTCGCATGCTGTTTTATTAGCTGGTACGAACTGACGGCAACCATTCATGTTATTTGATGTCGGTGTTTGTGGAAAAAGTGATAGCAGGTAAAATGACGAAACAACTGCCTCATCATTCACTACGCTTCGCGTTGAAGTCAAATTGTTGTGATAAACGACGGCAGGGATTTGAGATGGAATCATATTTCCTTTACATATTTTCAATAAAATGTGCTCTGACATTCTTATGTGTTGTAGGACTGGTAAAACCCTTTAACAAAGAGAAGCACTCAAAAACTTGGTGGATTTTATAGGGGCTTTTTCAATCTCACCAAGAGCAAACGTTAATAATCTGCTTAATGAGTTGGTTAGGAGCCACAACCAAAAAAGTACTGTTAGAGTTGGTCAAATTTCGCCATTGGTTAACCTTGCTCCGGAAACTGATCATCAATTTCAAATACACATACCACTCATTAGGATCACTCGAACCATCTTACCAAAGTACAAGTACTTATGTACTTAAGTAAGTAAGTATGTTACCATTTGTTTATCCCGACAATAGATGCACTGTAGACTGACCTAGAATTGTTGCCAAGTCCTGGGACACTTTGGATATTTCAAATTTGGCACCTATCTTTCAAATTTTTTTTAAGAAACAGGTACACCATAACGGAAAAACACATTTGCGTGGTGACTACAGGTATCTGGTGGACGCGGCGACATTATTTAGTTAGGATGGAGTATAGAGTAAAGGCCATGTGGAAAGTGTTTTCGGGTTAATAGCTTTTCAACTAAATAGAATTCGGAAAAATTCTCCAGATTATTTTCAGGATATAGAAATACTATTCAATCGACTTAAAAATGTTTTTAATTTGGCAGTTTCCTGAGATGATAAGCATATCATTACTATAACACGGTGTAGAAGTTGTAGTCAATTCGTGAATTTAAAAATCGTAACAAAGAACTAATAAATCACAAAAATATAAGTATTGACTGAAAGACATGTAAAGTTTGAGTTATCGGTAGATTTACAATGACAGTAAAAAAGAAAATTCTTTCACTATGTCATCTGATATCTTTGTTATTGCCAGTTCACAAAATACAATTTTTGCTATTTCTTTGCTTAACCGCATTGACATGCTCAGTGGCTTTAGAAATCTAGGAAATTACAAGCATCCACAACACTGAATAAGATAATTGACACTCTTGTACTAGAACCAAGTAGCAAGTAAAGGCCCATGCTGAATTCGAATTTCATTATGAGAGTTTCTACATCCTCCTTAAAGTAATATAAGGAATAGCACAGAAACCCTACAAAATAAAACGTTTAGTTTTTTACAAGAGGATCTCAAGTACGATAGATGGATAAGCGAAGAGGGATTATTCAAATTGGCGACCTGTCTGTAGTTATGGTCCATGAAACACCGAACATAAATATCTGATGGTGTAGTACTTACGTGAGGAAAGGGTAGTACGGTTGAGAAGGAAGTAGTCGGGGAAATTTCTTGTGGCTCGGGCCTCGAAAAGTTTTGAAAATACGAGAAAATTTTAGTCGGGATACTTGATGGTCGCTCATTTATGAAATCGTTTATAATCGTAATATTTGTAAATGCAAAAATCCGAACTTTGTCCAGCTCGTAAAATTTTGGAGACCACAAGGGCCTGTGTTGTTTATAGCTCCAGGCTCCGAGTTGGCTTCGACAGGTCTGGGAAAAGGACATGTGCCCGACGCCTGGTCAAAAGTTCAATGCAAGTTAAAAAATACTGATGTTCATGCGACTGTGGTAAGGATCCAACAAGGTCGATATGACGGCAGTGATGATACCGAGCGTTGGTTGTGGTGAAAGTTACCACTGGTGAAAATGCATGCCTGTGACTTTTGGCACATTGGTATTGTCAATAAGAACGGGTATAGGTAAGCAAATCTGATGATGGGAGTTCAAACATAATGTTGAGTAATAAGTTGCTGGGCAGCTTGAATGCCAGGATGGGAAAGCGAGAGCGAGGGCGAGGGTTACTATTGGAAATATCACAAGGAGTCGCCCATGAGGAAAAAGGAAGTGAGATCTCTTGGAAGTTGAGAGTTGTCGAGGTGTTATTTTATGAACGAAACTCTCCAAGATTTCCTTGTGCTTTAGCCAAAAGGCCGAGGTCAGTATGACCGATCACAACAGAGTGAATATCAAGACGGTATTATCACGTCGATGGATAAGTCTAGTATCCGTCGTGAATTGCAAAATGAAATCAAGGTGTCTCACGTCTTACTTCTTGAGATGAGTGTCAGTCAAGGCGTGCAGGAAATTTAAGCCAAAATTTTGTGGCAAGTTACAATCACGAACTACCGTCCTTCGAAGCAGTGGTGGAAATTTCGGACAGAGAAGTAAACAGCATCTAACTTGCTATTGAATGTTCTGTACTTTGTTTCGGCTGGCTGAAGTCGTTCTGAGAAGGCTAGATGTTTCCTAGTACCATCTAAAAATTGTTATAGAACATTACCAACTACTGTTTGAAGGCATCCACCGTCAAGAATCAGGGGGTAGGAGTCAAAGTGAATTAGAATGGTGGGTTGAGCCCATGCTAATTGCATGGTATTTAATGCATTAGTACTAGAAGTTAAATCCATTTGGTGAGCAAATGCACCCTTGCCTGACTCCTTTTTTGCTTGAAGCTCTTCAGTTTCACAGTGCTCTAATTTGATACGTGTTGTCTGTTATATGTTCTTTAGCAGCCTAAGACCTTTCCCATCTACTGAACATTTCTCTAGTTCTTCAAATAACTCCTTGTGGTATATTCTGTCAAACGCTTTCTCGTAGGCAATATAACAGATGTAGACATCCCTGTTAACCTCCAAATACTTGTCAAAGATTGTCCATAATTTAAATATTCCCTCTCTTATCCCCATTCTTGCTCTAAATCTAGACCGTGTATCACTACTGATCTGGTCATAGAGTTTCTCCTCCATTCTAAGCAGGATCACCTTCAAGACCACTTTCATTAGATGGTTCATCAGGGTTAATGTTCGACGATCTTGGCATTCTATTGTCTTTGCTTTTTCGGTACTGTAATGAACAGTGAGTGTTTTAGGTCTCCTGGTAGGAATTCAGTCTCATATATCTTTTGACATAGGTGAGTGATTGTCCTCAAGGCATCAACATCTTCCTCTAATGCTTAGAGGAGCACTATGTAAAGTTGATCCCGACATGCTACTTTGTCCTCATTGTTCAATGTCAACTCATTTGGTATTATTATCACTATACAGCTACTTTTGCATACTCCACCCAGCGGTCCTTTACTTCAATCTTGTCAAACGATAGACGCCCATCTTTGCTTTTAATACAATTGCTGCTCATCTTCTTATGTTATGTTAGGTTATGTTATGTTATGTTATGTTATGTTATGTTATGTTATGTTATGGTATGGTATGGTATGGTATGGTATGGTTATGTTATGTTATGTTATGTTATGTTATGTTATGTTATGTTATGGTATGGTATGTTATGTTATGCTATGTTATGTATTGCGTATTTTTCCTGCTTTTCTTATAACACACAGTATAATGTTCTAATTTCTAATTTTGGGTCGCCCCCGGAAACTAAAAGCTGGTGGCTATGATTCGTAACCGAATAATCAGGTTGTCTGAGATGGCATGTTCCGGGTTGACCTAAGCAAACGAAATAATGGAGTCGTTTGGTCTGAAGGGGGTACCGTTAGATAAGTTTATACACAGCAAGGATGACATTTCAGGAGAAGTAGAGCTTGTAGAAGGCATCGTTTGGCTAATGGCCATCTTGTTATATCAGTATGGTTTGCGTAAATAAATACACTAAGAAAACAGCTTTTTGCTAATTTATGACAAAACTAGGCAAATAAATAATCATTTGAGAAGAAAATTCAGGCAGATACCTAAGCTAAATCAAAGGAGTATATATATAGCCCCCCTGATTTCTTCAGGGTCACCAGTCAAAGGTTGCTTTATCCTTTTTTATGCAAGACAGTGAAAACACAGGAACACCAAAGAAACGACCTCGAAAGTTTCTATATCCTTTTTAATGTTATGTAATGACAAACAGAAACTCGAAAGTAAAGACGGCTATTCTGGCACATTTAGATAACAAAAGTTAACAGTGTTGAAAATTCGTTGTTCCTTTTTTCGTGAGAATCAGAATAAAGAAGGAAGCAATTTGGAATTGCAAGTATTTTCACAGTAATTGGCGTAGTGGAATTAATCTTAGGGTATGGATCACTACAAGTGTGTTGTAATTTTGTCTTAGTTGTCTGGAAAATGTTTCCGGGCTATCATCTTGAAACAGGCCAGTGCATGGTAAATGTTGAAAGTCACATCCCACCCTTTAACAAGCCACGTGATGTGACGCAATCATTAAATCAAGACATCATAAATGGAGATGAGAAACAACTTCTAGGTCAATAGTCAGAGCATTCTGCGAACAAAACAGAAGACTGTAGGTGTATAGGTGCGGTCTCCATCCTACAATTGTTCACCACTTGTGTGATCAATCACAGGTTAGAAACAATGCTAATATAATTTTAGGTATATTGGTCCACCTCTTTACGGCTATCAGTGTTTCTTACATACAGGGCTTGGAAAAATAAATTGCTCGCCATTGGTCTCAAACAACTCAAAGTTCGGTTTATTCGTACGAAGATAAGTTATCCCGAGCATGTCAGTAAGAAAACAATTGTTTTCGAAGTCTCGAAAACGTGAATTGAAAACATAAACATAAATATATCCGGAACCCCATAAGACAATTCAATCATTTATATTATTTTCTGTGATTTATTATTGTAGTGTTGTGTTAATATAATTGAGGTTTGGAAGTACTATTTGGTAATTACGTAACACGTGAAATAGTCCTAAATAAAAAACTAAAATTTTCTTGTAAATCTGTTTTCTCTACTTTACAGTTGCGAATATGTCTCCATCAGAAATATACCGATCGTTTTCTTTCTGATCAATACTACAGTTATAATCTGACGGGAGTGAGAGGAAAATTATTCAAATTCCCAGAGAAGGGATGCCAGAGACAGTAAGGAACAGACAAATGACGAAGCCAGAAGGATTGGAATAATGGAATGATAGTTTGGTTCTGAGTGGGGTACGATGCAACATGGATTGATGGATAACATCAGAGCTTGGAGATATGATATTAGCAATTTAGTGAGGATGGTAATTATGAACAATTCCAAGGCTGTGAAAGAGGCACATGGACACTAAACTGGACTGCATGCGAATGTTTGCTTCGATAACTTTGTACCCGAAATTTGTTTATTTTCCTTGTATCTTACGTCTTTAAGAGGGCTTTTTATGGTAGGAAAATGCGCACCGCAGACGGGGGGGTTTACGTTGTGAATAAACTGGCCAACATCAAAGTTATAAATTGTCGGTCTTTATGTTTCTCTGCTAATACTTTTCCTCACCTCGTCTTCAATGTGAACAGGCTTCAGCTTTCAAAAAAATAACGTGTAAATAGCTACATACTTCAAGATTTTCACTTCTACTGAAGTCCACAATACGAATTGTTTGTACCAAAACTACACGATAAGTCCGTCCACTAAGCTTAGATGAGATTTTCCATTTAACATAAGCAATTGCTTTAACCAATGACAAACTAGGACAATGTAATCCATCTCTGTGGGTTTTATTTACATTCAGAAATGTGTCAGTTGAGGTCTAAGCTTAGGTGTGCATTGATGTGGAGCAAATACTTGTCTATTTTAAGCCTGGTAAATGACCCCCGTCTCTTGATCATTTGCTGGGACTGATAGAGGGATACCCTCAGCGTCGAGACACAGAGCGAGACAATCAACAGTGCAAGATCATAAGATTGGAATTAACCATTTACTTTCAACGTACCAGACCAGACAAGAAGGACCTGAAAACTTGGGGAGGAAATATACTGGCTTCATTACGTCGGTTATTCTAATTACTTGCAATCCATCAGTGGTCACTGGAAACTTATAGCTGAAAATCTTTTTGACTTTAACAGAGCTTGACAGTTAACAACAAAGCAGCTAATGACCTATGATAGTAAAACAAGTTATTGAAGTGTTCAGATCTGTAGTTCTTCAACTAACAAGAAAATGAGTAATTCCGGTCAGCTACAGTTTATCGTTTGCTGGCTATTGAGCACGTCGCTGGTTTATGGTTTAAGTTTCAAGTCTGGTCAAGCAGGGACGAAAGAAAAATACTACGAATATATGGGTAAGTTTGAACGCACGAGCTCAAATACCTTTTAAAATGTTTGTTTATTGCAGACTCCATGACATAAGTGCTGTCGTTGCTTGTTAAAACCAGTAGGAAGGTACTACACAACTTGCTAATCGTATTTGTATTTAATTTCCGCTCGTCTGCAGTCTTGAATAAAAGGCAGTCAGATTTCATAGTAAGAGCATGTTGACAGTCTCAATATTGATAAACACTTAGGTATCACAACCAGGCTTTTAACCGGATAGGGAGGCGAGATTTATAACTTAGGATATAATACGGGTTTTTGTTTAGCGAACTGTCGTTGAAAGGACGGCAACATGGTATATAGCAGTTGCTCGAAACGACAGACAAGGGTAAGTGTAGCGATGCGATCTCGCGTTCCAATGTTATAATTCGTTTAATCAGCTCAAAAAACTATTTGGAGTTACTAGAAACGTCATCATTGGCTTCTAGACATCGTGGGCATGCCCAGCTGCATCCGGTCTTACAGAGAGCATGGGATGAAATCACTTTCCCGAGAAGAAAACATACCAAAAAGTGGTTCAGTTCGATTTTATTTGGCAGGGAACAATTTAAAGCTCCTGAAAACAGAAATCAGGTTTGAGAGGAACACCGACGGCGCAACAATAATGTACTCAACGTAAACTTGAAGTGCAATGTCACGTACATTAGTTTGTGGTGTTTTCTGTCTGCCACTAATAGATAAAGTAATTAGAAAAAATTTACTTATGGGTACCTTAAGCTCGCTTTACAAGTTAACATTGAATAGTGATAAAACAATAATAATATGTTTTTGAACATTTTCAAGGGCGCTAAATCCGAAGCGATTAAGAGTAAATTGTCATTCTTCTTGCATATTTGTCAAGCTTTGAATTCCAGGTTGGGTGGTGACAGAACGTTGTCGCCTATTGACAAATTTAAAGCGATCGTTTTTCTGTGGGCATTATGATAGCGGATGAGGCAAGTACAAGCCAGGTTAAACTATACCGTGCACTTGTTTTACAAGTACTCGCATTGACGTTGACGTAGGAAAGGGTCGACATACCGTTCACACAAATTGCAATGTGGCGTCCAATGTTTGGGAGGGTAAGATGATGGGTCGTTCTGATGGAATGGTACTTCGGTACACTCCTTTATAGAAAAAATAACCAGCTAAGCTGAAACGTGTGGTCAAATGTTTTTTGTAAAATATCTTTTCAATTCATGCTTTCCCTTGAGTAATTATTCACGTGTCACCAATTTTCGCGCCATTCAGGGTTCCTTATCTGATATGTTGAAAGAGCTTAGGATTCATGAAAAATGAAGTGGTATGTTCGATGCGGGTTTTTGTAAGCAGTATGCGAAGAAGGCTTTTTAAGTTCACTCGAAGTTATGCCTTTTCTCCGGCAATATAATCTTGACGATCTCGGCCGCACTGACACCGTAATGCAAACAAATGATTGCATGTCTCACACATCACACGTGTTCATCACACCTTTCATACCTATAGGCCTACTCAACAGCTACTTCCTGGTGCCAGACGTACATTATATATATATATATATATGCATATATGTAGGGTCGCGTTTTTCGTTTGCAATATCGAGGATGATAAATAGCAGAGCCAATCATGCTTGTGGCTGCAGGTTTCACGATACTGATTAATCGATAGTTACCTTTGAAGTATCCGATTTACAATGCTAGCAAAGGACGCAGAAATACAATGTGGACTGTAGTCGCTTGCAATATTTGATCAACCAATAGCATGCCACCAGCCCATAGAGTATAGTGAGAATCTACAGGCCCCAGTGCTGA
>JANTCA010034090.1:0-26002 GCA_024741275.1 Chironex yamaguchii | reverse complement strand
GTGCTGAGGACAGGATGGAGCAAGCGCAGTAAATAATGTGAAGATTGGTAGAATGTCTGATGAAAAGTGGGCAAAGTAGTAAGTATCATGAATACACGTGGCAGTAGAGCGAGCACATATTGGATTAAATGGAATACTGAAACGAATGCAGTATACGAGTGAGTGCATTTTTTGAATGCACGCCGTGGTTAAATGAGTGTAGCAGTAGAGTAAGTACCACACTAGAATACGTGAGTGTTTGAATGCTTGTGTAAATAAAAAAGAGCACCGCGATTGAATGAGGTCTACTGAAGACTGATTCCATAGTAAGAATTACTAGTGATTACATGAAAGCAATGACTGAGTGAGTGTTGTGGTAAAATGAGTGCATTTTTTATCGAGGATAGCTATCAAGTCAATACCCACGTCGCCCTACGTACAAAATGAAATTGAGGGCATTATTAGAATACTTTCAATGGTAGAAGTAATGTTGAGTATTATTCATAAAATGCAACTGGTTTTCACATCTGTATGGTCGCCCCAAGGCCATAAGCATTTGGTTTAGAACGCGTCAAATTGTCTCTTGTAGGCCTAAGAGGTGTTCTTTTGCAAACTACACCCACAAATTAATTCGGAAGAAGTTGAAAAAAAGAAAGCATTGACCTTATTTGGGACAAGTGGAATCGAAATGACGTCATTCCCTATTAATAGCACATGATCTTTTTGACGGTCTTGTAAAATTCGTTTGCATACCCACGTCACTTTGTACGTTAAGAATACTATGTGTTAATACGAAATTCAGGGAATTTTCCGCAAGCCTTTTTTTGTAGTTTATTAATATTGATACAAGCACGGGGGAAGTTGAACAGACTTTCATAGCTTGCTAGAATAGAAGCCAACCCCTCCTTAAATATATACCCTCCGCAAATGTCAAAAGCATGCTTTGAATGCTGGCGAAACAATTATAGTCAAATCAGGAAGGTTCATCGGCTTTATGTCTTAGGCGCCCCATTGTAAAAGGAGTTATCACATCAAAATGTCCAGCACATCGGATAGAGGTCGACTGATATCAGCTGTGGATGATAAAAAAAGTGCTTGTACTAAAAACAATATCCCTGGAATCGGGAACATTTTAGTAAGCACAGCTAGCCTTTGACTCAATTTACAAATACAAAAGCGGCTAGCGTATTGAGAGTAACAACAAAAGGTTAATATCAGAAAACTAAAACTTACACTCAAGGATTCCCAGTGTATAAGGAGTGTTGAAGATTTACACACTTAAGTAGCCAAGAGAAAGTGTCACCTAAAGAATGTGTTATAGAGCTAATAAATATGAAATATTAGCCTTTTTATCTATTCGTGGTAACATGAAGAACATTACATTTTCATGAGCATTCAAGGGTATAATCGCATAGTAGTAGGCCGAATTTCAACTTATTTAAACAAGCCTAACCAAAATGACTGTTTCTTACGAGCTTGACTCTTTTATTAAGTTTTTAAAATAGTATCTACTTAAACGAACTAGCGATCCCTTGGTCAGTCACACGAAGTGTTTCCCACAAATAACTCAAATAAAGGTTAAGCCGTTTTACGTCACAGAGTAAAGATGAACTTTTGATGAAATGCCTTAGTTGCCACACTTCCTAATTTAGACCTATAATACAATAGAAACAGTGCCGCCTAAGTCAAATGCTATACCAATCTCAAAAGCAGAATATTTTTGCTGGCCTCTAAACTCCTGTGTAGATGCCGACTAATCATTTCTTAACTTTTGATGTCATTCGTGGATCAATAAGAAATATTGAGGAGGTACAAATAGATCAAATACGGTTCTCAGTACTTTTTAAGTTATAAACAACAGAAGTTTCTTTGCTGGCCTGTAGGGGCTTTGTGAACGTTGACTCATCATTGATTTCGACATTTCCATGTTATGACCATGGCCACAGAGTCGGGCAACATGTTCGTGCTCCTCGAAGCCTCTCGTTGAAGTATTAAAGCAAGTTGTACGTTAAGTGTGGCAGGTAAGAGATGTGGGAACATTGTTTTTTAGTTCAGAGACATGCACATGGTTGGCATAGAATTGTCTCTAGTGTTTGGAGCACAATGCAGCAGAGGCATTACTTATGGGGTGGAGGGGTTTATCACGTCCCCAGATGCCGTTTGAACCGTCTTCTGTGCAAAATCAAGAGCAATTCCCGGGCACATTTTATTTTTGTAGATTTTTACGTAGTCGGTTGTGCGTGCAATCGAATTGGGAAGGAAACATGTAAAGGTTTCGTTATAAATATTTTTTAAAAAGTATATGGCAACCAGTTGCATCAGAAATTTACAAAATGTCAACTCTTTTGATAAATTCGAGTTACGAAGAGTTACATGATTACAAACCTCTTTCGTTTGAGTGCTTTAATTAGTCAGACAGTGTGCTATGCTTCTTGGGGCATAGAAGTAAGTCATGGACGAGAAAAGACGTTTAATTTTTGCTTAGGCATAACCTTACTCAAGTATGATTCTGTACACCATAGTTAATACTGGGGTAGCTACTTTATGATTTTTCGTATAAAACTCGTATATTTTATTTCAATGTCTTGGTTTCCTTGTTTCTCTTACAGTGGCTGAGAATGACATGCTTGAAAACATTGTACTCGCTTTCCCAAGCTCCGTTGTCAATTTTGCGTTCAGCAAATTTCATCTGCGAGATGACAAGCATATATTCGTACAGTGGCAATAACACTGCTGTGTCACGAAGATATAGATGGTCCGATGATAATGCAGTCATTTAGGACCATACTTTTGTGTTTCTTTTCCCAAATCTAACCGGCATTTCCACTTCAAAAACTGTGGTCAATTCAACCAAAGCACTCCTTGAGTTGTGTCGATCATCAGGTTTAGTGTTACAGAAAAGTATTGGTCCATTGATCACGAATTCATCAAATTGAGATGCTGTATTTGTTCTCCTTGTGGCTCTCTCTCGTTTCCAAATATAGTCTCTCTGCACATCCACACCATCTCTCTATTATGTGACGTTTAAAGGTCGACACATCATACTTTGAAAATAAATGGAACGTTAAGTAAAGTGTAAGGGTTTTTAAATTGGAGCAGAAAACAAGGTTTCTGGCAGCCCTCGCTAAATCATCAATTTTGATTGGAAAGGGTATCCTGGTTGACATTCATTTAATTGCGCCAAATTTCAAACATATTAGTTGGAGTAACTGTAGCCAGAGGGGTTGTGGTCAAAATTTACGCTTGGTAGCACTGCCTCCCGTACCTCCACCTGCAGTACGTGAATGAGACGATTTGGAACATCTTCATCTTGTTTACTTTCCAAGGTTATCTGATGTATTGTTGTGCATTTAAATTCTTGTATCGATGAATCTTAACCATCAAGATTGAGCTTAAATTGAACATCTTGCTTTTGGGACATGCTGCTTCAAGGGGGATGGAGCACCTGAGTTCATAGTTTTATTATCACCTTTGTTGTAGACTTTTCTGCCATTCAAATTAAATCAAATTGACTCATTTCCTTAACTATCAGCGCGAACCTACTAAAGCATTTATTATAGAAGCCAAGTCTGTAACTGGTAGCGAGCCATGTATTGACAATGTGATATATTGACGTTTTCTCTGCGGGTGGCGCACTTTGACGGTAAGGGGCTGTTTCCTCTGAAGCAAATTTGAGCGAATGCGTCTAACGTGTTTCTGTTTCGTTAACCCCTTATTTTACTTTTATGTTTGGATTGAACTCTGCTCTAATTGAACTAACGAGAGACGTCACTAAACCTTTGAGTAACCTTGTATTACGGGATTTATTTCTTGCTTTTTATTGTTTTTACAGCATTTAACTTGTAAATAATCTTTGCATGTTGATGACCTTCAGCGTTTTCTACGCTAATCGCCTGAACAATTAATCTAGAAGTTCGGTTACTCATGGCTTTATTTGTATGTTATCCATGCCACCTATAATTCGTTATCTGATTGGTTTTGAAGAATGACGTTGTAATCCCCTTGCATCTCATCTTTCTGGTAGATTTGTGTAGAAACGACGCCTCTGGTGTTGCCATGCCGTAAACCGACTCAACTTCTTTGCGTCTTGTGCATAGCACGTTCATTATCTTTAATTAATCGGAAGTGGCCCAGTTGGTAAATTTACAGGCTCGTGACCCAGAAAGCCCGGGTTCAAATCCATCTGCTTGTGGAATTTATCACCTGGGAGTACTGCCGGTTGACCTTTCTGTTGTAAAGTTAACATTGGTCATCTTTCAAGAGAAAATAGGTCAGATTGATGGTTAAATAGTATTCCACCAGCAAGACATAGCTTCGTACCGTGAATTTGGCATCCGTCCTGTATGTGTGAAAGCGAACGCATACAAATCCTCAACGCATGTGAGGGAACCGGTACTTTAGCTTTTCCTGTTTGAATTTAAGGGACAATCACATCTAACCACGTGGATCTAGACCGGAATATGCAGTAACCCGGGTCCGACTGGCACCTAAATAGGGGCCCGGGCGAATTCAAATTGAGGGGTTCGATGCCACTATTTCAAGATATTGTTACCTCTAGACATTACAAATTTCTTGGGTAACTGCAGTATGCATGTTTATAATTTCTAGCCAATGTCGTATGCTTAACCATATTCATGAGTAACGTAACATATTGGATAAATATATCTTGCTACATGAATTTGAAAGCAGGTGTGAAAGCTTTACTTGAAATTGATTAACGTAATATGATATCAGTTAGAATGACATTTCGACTGGGCAATTGAGGTTATGGAGTGCGTGATATTTCAGTTTATGGAAGAAAAAACCCAATTCAAACTACCGGGAATCTTTGCTAAATTCATAGCACAATAAATACTGAATAGATTTCAGTGAAAGATGAAAGCCGAAACACGGAAATATTATACTGAAATTATGGTAAATTCGACCTGTAAATTTTTTGATTTGCGAAATGCCTGAAAAAGGCCAAGCACTTGATCAAAACGTAAGGAATCTCGTCTCACACGCACATATCTCGTGAGCTATGACAAATAGATTTTCAAACAATTACTGAAGATTTTCAATCTCGCATCAATGAATGTATAGACAATGAATTGCACTTTTTTTGCTTGAAATGTGTGGTTCCTTTTCAGGCATTTTGCAACAATAAAATTTTCGTTAAAGCCAAATGAGAGTTAAAAGGTAACTTTAATCAAGGGCCCGACCAATCGACAAATAGCTTATTGTAGTCGTTTGTGATCTATGACACACTAATTGGAGAAAGAAGTCCAACTGTCATTGTTGTTGGTAACTTGTTTTCCTGTTGGCACCTCACCTACTATTACACTCTACCCTTTTGTATCAGTTAATTGCTTTGAGCACCCTTTTTGCTTTTGTGACAGGATTTGAGTGGTTGATGAAAAGGAAGTCAGATTTCCATCGATGTCATTTATTTACAATAAAAAGTCTCAGCCAATAAGAAATCAATCTATTTATACTTAACTGCAAATTAGAAGTATTCATACAAACAATAAGTGATTGACATCTAACTACTACTCATGCGTAGAGGAGAATAGGAGTTAAGCATGGTAATGAGGCTAACGGATATGACACAAATAACAACACTTTTGCGTAATCTGTATGCCATTTGTTTTCCCATAGATTTCTTGTCATGTTTTATGATTAGTCAGTCTTCATATTTTGTCCTAAAGAACAGTCCAAGTTCAAACTGATTTTGTGAAGTTGTCTAAAAGTTTTCCTCGTAGAAGATACATATAGTTTGTTTGCCCTTATGTAACAGTAAGCTGCAAAGCTACATCATTGCCATCGTTGTTGCTAATTAGATCGTAAGCTGCCATAGTGAATCCGCTAAATATAGATATGTTTCTTTGTTTGGTTAATTATTGCCTGAATTCATCCGAGTCCTCTCAAAACTGCAAGACAGCAGTGTAGTTTTGCATTAGCTTAATAATATTTAGATGATTAGACTTGGTCAAAACAAATTTAAGACATTGCAATGATTACCAGGATAGCATTCTGTGCATGAATCATGATTAAGAGCCAGATAAATGCCAAGACACGTTTGACAGCTCCTTCTATTTTGTTTCTTCTGCCAAGATGGTGTCAAGGACGTGGAAGTTGCGTCAGTCTTTATATCTGTAAATTCTCCAGAAAATATTGGGACAGTGTAGCCAGTTCCGTGTGAAAAATCTCAGAAGGCCTTATTATGCCTTTGGAGACTTTGCCATCAAGGGCCTATGTAACTATGTTCCCTATTTTGAGTTGTTGCACTGGTACTAGTAGTGACGTAATGCACAGTGGCTGCGGTAAGTAACTCCTAAAGTACGTTCTCACTGACCAGCGCAAATGGGTAGCAGTAGTCATAGTTTGCTCAATACTTTAGGGGGCCACTGCGGCTCGGGAAAGCCCAAGGAGGCACTCTAAGCCCAATTATTGTGCATTGTACCACCGCACTAGGTACTACTATCTCAAATTACATAACTTTGAAATAGAGTTTCCACAAGAAAAGTTTCCCTCTTCAGTATTTGCTGAGGGGAGCTTTTCGGGCCCCATCCCGGTAGCCCGGCCGTCCAGTTCGCTCCTGGCATAAACTGAGGGAATATAACAAGTAACCGTCTGATCACTATCGTCTTAAGCGCGACAAACAGGAAATTGAATTCGTGAGAGATGTTAAGTGGAAAATAAAGCTTGTTGGGATATCGGAGCATTGCACTTACGAGCGTTGACATGGAAGATTCTCAAGTAAGTCCCGTATCGCTGTAGCAATGAAAGTTACATTAACCACAGACTCAGAGCATTCACATGCCTCTGTTATTATCTTGTAGACATGGTATATGACTTTTGATTGTCCGCCAGCAAAGATTTGGCACTGTCACAACAGATAGCAAAAAGTGCTATCGGTAAAACGGAATAATTTAAAACATCGAAAAATCCATTTGTTTTTATCTGAATACGGACAGAAGAGAGTGAGGAGCGCTGAAAAGATGAGAGACAAAATCTTAGTTTATATTGTTGAAGGCTCAAGAGTTAATGAGTGCAATTCTCTTTGAACGTTTGAGCTAAACTTGGTTTAGTTCATTTCTGGTCTGGGTTATGCTGTCAGATATGTTGTTGTTGCTTCTGCTAGCGATGAGAGTGATTATGATGAGAAAGATGATGATGATGATAATGAATGCTGATGGTGATGACTGCTGCTATTTGTGGTTGTTGTGATGAACCTTACAACTTGATAATGTTTCCCTTTTATGAGGTCACTCGTCCGTCGTTCAATTGAGATGAAACATTACTTTAAGGGATCTCTCGCGTCGGAAACATTGGCAACCAAAAATTGGACGCCCTCGTTGTAGGATACAGGCAATCAAGCTTTTGAACTTTTCGAAACGTTTCTGGTTGTTTGACGCGAAAAGCGGCCCCTGGTAATAGTGGTACAATCGTTTATGCTGCATGTTGAATATCTATTGATTGTGCCGTGCGGTATTTCTGCTTTCTCCCCGTAAAGGTGCGATCTTTGTCATCCATAATAGTCCTCGGCTTTATCTGTTTAAGTAGCACATTGACCCTTTGTTATCATTGGTGTGTAGCGCAATGGCCTCCGATAAAAATTGTTATCAATGTTGCGTTTTTACTTCTGGTGTACTCTTGTTCTTTATTCTGTTAAGACACTTAGGTAATATTGATTATCCAACCAAACCGCAACTTCAATGCCCAAGAAGCTAATTAGATGAATTTCATTTCCTTTTTGCTGATGTCATTTCCGTCTGAACCCCAATATGTGATTTAAATGAAATTGAGTGATATGTTTTGTCCACCACGCGTGTATATCTGCCACAGATTTGTTTTGGCAATTCATTTGGGGCAGGATAATCACGGACATTGTCGCATTTCCTTGATAGACGAATTTGCGTTCAAAGTGGTTAATGATAAGCCAACGGAACACGCAAATGTAGCCATATGCAAACTTGCATGCAAGTCGTTGTGATAATAATCTTGCTAACGCTGACGACAATTGTGATGATGGGGATAACGATTATCTGCCTGTCTTTTTGCGACGATCGTGATTCAGTACATTAGTGTATAATTCTCCGTTGAATACATTGCTGTTTGTAAAACAAAGTGATAGTATGACACTGGCCCCAGTAGGTTGAGGGCACATAATAGGAAAAATAAGGGAAATTGGTAGAATGGCAGCACAACTTAAGAGTCCCTTTTTCCCTGACGCCAGCCAATTAAAACTCTTCTTTACTTATGTTAAACGCTTCACGCATTTGAAAGTGAGGCAGCAACAGAAGATGGACAGAAGGATACTAACTAAGCAAACCTGCAAGCTCTGCACTTGCAAATGAATTGGCAAGTGAACCTGTCCCGAGAGATGAGTATTTTTTGCTGCTGTCATTTGGAGACGCCAGGAAATGTATTCATCGTATTTTCGTTTTCATGTTATCCATACTTAGTGCATGCGCACAAAAGGCGTGACTTGCTGTTTCGTTAGGAGCTGCCCTCTTGCGTCTGAGGGGGGAAACGTGCTTTTTTACCGCGAAGTTATCGTGCAGTTAATAGGTTTTCAAGAACGATTTTGCTTCAAACTTTGTCATTTCTACCTAATCTGGTTGTCCAAGCTGACTTATTCATGCAATGTCGTAGGCATGTATTTTAGTTTTGAGATACAGCTTGCTCACAGCGAGAATTTGCAAGAGTGACATAGTAAGGAGCAAAGGACTAGTTTTTGCTATCGAATTTTTAAGTTACTGGATAAATTAGGGGGACAAAGCCTGTATAATTATCCCTGTAATGTGGACCAAGTTACGAATACATAAAGGGGAAAACTTGTTTACTCAAAACTAACATCTTATGCTGTGGAACTAGTGTCTTCAAACTAATTATATTTATCTTCGGCAAGGAGGTCATATTTTGCCGGCCTGCTGTTGTTTGTTGGTTTGTCTGTTTGCTAGCAAAGTAACTCAGAAATGTGTTGTTTTAAAATGTTAGCAGAATTCTTACTGGCTGAAGTTATTCTTTCTTTGGTGATGATCCGGATTTGATCCTGGATTCTGGATCACTTTGAATGTGCACGTTGCTGTAAATCGGGCTTTAAATAACCTTTTGCTAAATATTAGACAAAAATAGTAGAAATAATATAAACATTGGCTGGCGTCAAAGCGGCGAGATTCTCAGCCATTTTGACAAGTTTGATCTGGTTGCTGAGACCCTTTTGAATATTACAATCCAGAACATGAAAAAATAGGAGACCTAAGATATTTTCAGATGTAGATATACAGCTATCACGTAAGTGTCTGAGAATCAGGAATTCAAGAATCTAATAAAGGAATTATAGGAGTGTTATTTTTGGTGTATATTATAATATGGAACTGAAGCTCTTGGCGGAGGTCTGCGATTTCCGAGGGCTTTTCTAATTAGACTTGATATTTTCAGATAGATTTCTTTTGTATACAGCACTGACCTGTGTATGTTTTTACGTGTGCATAAAATTCAGTAAACTGCGATTAAGCAGTAGTTAACCTAGTGTAATACGTCCATCGTGCATAAAGTCCCCGATATTTCACTTGTTTATGTACTGGGGGTGGGGGGGGGACATACAAAATGGATTATTCTGGTTTGGGGTAACGTTGGATACATTTGTTCATAATAACATATAAAATTGTGCAGTCATTATGAACTAATTGAGGAGAGCTTGTAGGTAAGTTAAGCGAGGAGATCTCAGACGTGACACAGAAATTTCCTGGCATACTGATATTAATGTAGAACTTTGCAGATCATGCATTATTTTTCCTCAATTTGTGTAGAGAATTATAGTAGGAGGTCAGATCCAATGGAAGTCATGTGGTATCATGCTTATTCGTATTATCTACAAGGGAAATAGCGAGAGAGATTAACCTTCCGACACCTAGACAACTTCACTAACAATCCCTTAACACGTTATATGGGTCTGTTCAAAAAAGGTGACTGTTATATTTCGTCAGTATACATGACCTTGTGGCACATATAACCAAAAGTGTTTTAGCGTCCTGAAAAGGATCTCCTGTTGTCTGAACATTTATAGCTTAGTTTTGATGTGATTCACTTGCGGCAAGGAAGGCAGTTAGGTTATGACTTCGCACAAGACCAGCGTGATTACTGTATTGTTGTTGTTGTTGTCATGGCGTAGCTTCAGATTCCTTGCAGTGGGCAGAATCTGGCTGGGAATAGTGTGATGACAATTTGCGTCACTCTGTTCCACGAACTGCATTTTCTGACGACATCAAATGATGCTTGAAGGACCGCTGCCACCTTTGGAACTTGGTTTTACGGGAGAGAGTCCCACCTGTTCCTCTCCCAAACCTCCTCTTTTCTCGTCCTGGACTTGGGACCAAGCAATGGCGGAGTTATTACTGTATTAAAACAACAGCGCGAAAATAGGCGTCAAAGACACCGAAAAGTTTGTCTAATGATTGCCAAATTAGTAGTTCCATTTTCAGTGGGACGACTATTTGTACCTGTAGTCAATTCCAACGTCTTTTTTATTATTACAGCAAAGAATTATTTTACAAAGGATAGTAGTTGTAATGTTGACAGGTTTTAAGCGAATGTAGAGGATATGAGTATGAAGCAACTCATGCTTCTCAACAAGTACTTACTTTTAATTTACAATCAATCATAACATTCATGCATAGATACTTTCAACGCAAATAACTTCAGAAGAACATCGGTACTTTCCTCGAAAAGAGGAACGAGGTCGTGGAAGGCATAGTCAACTGAAAAGAAAAATGGGATTTTGAATTATAAGGGTATGAAGAAAAAGGGAGCGTGTACGTCGACTTAGGTCGAGTTAAAATCAGCTAGTTAAAAAATCAGCCATGTTTCAAAATCTAATTTCAATCTGGGTTCCGAAGTGGAATAATTACTTTTCATTGTAGTTAATGTTTAATGTTTTGCACTTTCATTTTCTTTAGTATCTGCACGAGCTCGGGGAAGGCATTTTGATGGTACGGAGATTCAAGGTTGGTGACAATGTCACGTATTAGTTTGTGTTAAACCTTAGACGGTCCTTCTAGTGGTTGTAGCCGTATTTGATGTAAATGCGTAAATTGCGTTGTCCACATGATACAAGGCAAAGAAAACTTCTTGAAAGGAGCTCATAGCTATTTTTTGCTGCTATTTACAATTATGAACTCCGCAGCTCTGACTTTACCATTACCGGTTCGCAATGGGGAAAATTTGTGGCTAAATCTGCAGACTGCTAATTCACAGACTGTAATAAACGTTAGACAGCTTTTGGTGAATTTAGTGTTTAACTGGTTGGTTTTGTGTGCTTGTGGTGAATGTGCTTCGTGTGTCATTATTCAAAACTCAGAATGTAAGTGCAAAAGCACGACAGGCGTTTAGCAAAACAATGTTTGTGCTTCGCCGTGAATTTGATTTTTATGGCACCTAGGTCAAATTTTTGTTGTATCTTGACACCCAGCAGCGTTGTATCAGTTGCAGACCTATTTGAAGTGAAACATAATCAAACAAAAATATTCATGTCTACCATAGAATGACGTCAAAGGTGGAAACAGCAGATGAATATCTAAACGTAATCTTCAATATATCGGAGGAAATAAATCCATTTAACGACCTGATTTATTTGGTGTACATTGAATCAAACAAAAATACGAATGACAGTTACATGACTTTTTTACAGAAAAATTTAGGTTTGAACATCTTTTAGTTGTGTATATGATGTCTTGTGGGACAGACGTTTAAATAGTCTACATTATGTGACAGTGTACATTAATGTAAATGCATGTAAAGACAGTGTAAATGCAAGGCCACAATATCATGTTTTGTTATTGGGTTTAGTGCCTTGATGGTCATTTTGTTTTTTGTACGTATTGTATTACATGATTATTCTCAAGCGAAAATTTTGTTTCTTTTCAAGAAAAAAATTGCAAGGATCAGCTCAAGTTATGCGGAAGTTATACACGATTTTGTGATTTGTTCCGTATTGTGAGAGAAGCATGCCCATCAAGTTGTAATATGTGCAGTAAGAAAACTTTTTATTTGCCTTTGTTCATCTGACAGTCATGATCTTCCGGCGTCATTACATTGTGGTTTTTTTCTTGGTTGAGCTATCTCCTGCCATCAGCCAATTTGGCTTAGAAAATGTTGCTGGAGACAGGGTTTGATTATTCCAGACCCAACATGTATCTCTATATATTTTATATATTTACTCTTCCGTCCACATTTCGTATTGAAAGCAACAAATTAAGAACGAGAAAATGCCTACCATTGAAATCCGGTCGTTAGAAACCAAGGGCATGAATTGAGAAGGTGAAATTAATATAAGAAAATAATGGATAGCATATTTTATAGAACCTCTCTTGGTCAAAGCTTTCTTCTCCAGCTACTTTCGTATATGCCGTGCTCTGACAAAATTCACGTGATGACGGTTAGATTAAGCCCCTGGCTGCCCACACGTTCAAATATATATCTCCTACGCGTTGTCACAAATTGTGTCTCACTGTCATTATACGTTCCTAAGTACTGCTTGCACAAAGGGCTCAGGCCTGTGCCGGCAATACCCGTTGTGCCATAGGCATTGTTTTTCTTATTTTGTCGCTCTTAGTGGTATACGTCTCGTTCTGTAATTGAAGGCGTAAGAAATCATGTTTTGGTCACATTATGAAGAGGATACGTAATTGATCTGGTTAAACTAGGCATAAGCTTTAAGCACCTCCTTCACTAATCATTCACAAAGCACCTCACAAATCCATTATCTTGTAACCAAAGCATGTGCACACAAGTTCATAGGAATAGAGTACTTTAGCTTAACCTAGTTGTTTGAGTTGTGCATTTTTCTCCTTGACACATTTTCTTTGTCTTGTTACATCGCGTTATCGCATTGTATTATTTTCTTTTTACGTTCCTTATTCCACTTTGCACAGGTGTTCCTCATGCACTTTCGTGTGAAAACATGCCATTCGGCTGTTGTTGGGACAACATCACCATAGCAAAAGGCCCTAATCAGCAAGGATGCCCTGGTATGCATAGCATGATCTGTACATGGTATTGGCCCTGTTTGTATTTGGCTGTTTAATTGCCACCATTTTTAAAAGGATTATCGTGTGTGTAAACAGGTAATGGGATCATGCCATTGCTTTTGATGAATAAAAAGGCTTTTATCATCAGCTAAAATTCATTACGTCGCGTCAGAAAGGGCATTAGACGTCCCTGAGAGGGTTTTAAAAAGAGGTAATGAGCCATAAATGTTGATATCGTAATATTTAATAGGTTGCTAACAATCGTACATTTTGTGCGCTTAAAGCGACAAACAGCGACGATCTTCTGAATTACTGACCCCTAAGTCAGCCTATGTTTTCTGTTGTAATTTTTTGAGTTTTTGAGTGTGGTTCATCTTACAAAAATTGACAAGATAACTTTGAGTTGACCGGGCAGGACCCACCCCACATCCTTTGTGTAATAGCGTAGTGACGAATGCAAACAGGTATCTGTTGATACCCACTAGTTATTCTATTTTTATTTAGTTTCTGGTGAGTCCTAATTGCAGTCGTTTCTTGTAAAGTTTTTGCCATGACGAGGAAAACTAAAGGCAACGTCTTGGTTACGTCACTTGGTCTTGGATATATGTATGTGTTTTGTAAATGTTTTTGCAAACCAATATGACCAGTTATCTAGATGGCTTTACAATTTAAGACTGTCGTAAAAAGCTGCTCACGTATAATCGTTACGATCAGTGATGTCGGACTAAAACAGTGTACTCGTTCCCCCTTACAATGTATCAAAAGGGGGACAAACTACATAAACTACAAGAGCTGAACGAGTCCTTGCATTGACAAGTGTGTAGAGTCAAACTAGATGACGATCAAATAGTATGTCGTTTTGAGGAAAATTTATTGAGTGTATTGAACCAGTCGCAAAGTTTTAAAAATGTTATTTATGCACTATTGACGTATTTCAACCATTTACTTTTACATATAGAGTGCGTTGATATTCACAAGGACTGCAAAATTCTTGTGCATCAATGTCCATTTAGAGCGGAAATAAGACGAGTATGCCCTTTGACATGTGGAGCAAATTGCAGTAAGTACATGATTTCATGGTGAATTTTTGACGAACGAAAATATTTTGCAAAGGAAACACTCAATATAGGGAAATGTAATTCCTTGCTCCCTACTGTCTCGAATTTGCTTTATTTAAGTTGTTTGTTTCGTAGTAGATTCATATAGCTCCTCTAGACATTTCAACGACTTTATTTCGCTCCGTATTACGAAGAAACCATTCGTCTACAATAAGCGTAAATATTTCCTTATTATTAAATATTTCTGTATTTCCTTGCCAAAGAGAATACTAAACACAGAATTAGTCTTTATCTTTTTTTGCTATTGTCAGATGTTTCTCTAATTGAGGGGGCCTGGAAACTAACTATCTAAATAGTCGAGAAAGCAGTTAAAATGTGCGTTGGTGCATCTGTGAGAGGTTTCTAGGGCCATGTATTTTGATCCGGAGAGACGAAAATGACAAATGCCACTGATTTGGTGGAACGCTTGCCTATAACTAATCATACACTCTGTTGGTAAATGTATGTCTCCTAATTTGTAATATCGCCAATAGTTGGCGGTGAGAACGTTTTATAGTGACACGATTTTGTAAATTTAATCCTCATAGATATTTGTGCCGACGACCCATACCAGAAAGAAATTTGCCCTTACTATCGAAAAGCCGGATTTTGCACTGTTGATCGTGACTTGATGGCTAAACACTGCAAGAGAACATGCCAATTTTGTAGTAAGTACAGAATAGTTTAATCGCTGCTCATTCTGTTGTGAACATAGTCTGCATCTTATTGCATGAACATACACTGGTTAGTTGGTTTGTTGACTATTGATACATTCATACATTCATTAAGGGCTATTTTGGAGTTTTGGGCTTAGTTGGTCGGAGGCCAGAGCTGCAAGTTGTGACCATGAATCAACAGATGGCCTGTAGTGAGAGTGACATGATATTGTACTGACTGTGTAGCATGTAAAGTCGTTTCAAATTGAATGGAATGGTTATCTTGCACAGACAGACTCCTGATCTTTCAAGTCATATGTGGAGCTTTTATGGATCGTGAATCGCATAATTTTAGTATGCATTCTGCTCTTTCTTTAGGTGCAGACAGTTGAAATGGGTTTACCACATACAGCATCCACTGAAATGAATAAATCGGATTCGCTTTGTACATTCTGGAATATTCTTACACATTCTATTTCTGTATCTTTAAAAATATTCTTACATACTTTATTTCTATATCTCCAAGAATATTCTTACATATTTTATTTCTATATCTCCAAAAATTTTCTTACATATTTTCTTTCTATATCTCCAAGAATATTCTTACATTTTTCTTTCAATATGTACAAAATATTCTTACATATTTTCTTTCTATGTTAGCAAAAATATTCTCGCTTATTTTCCTTCTATATCTCCAAGAATTTTCTCACTTATTTTCTTTCTGTATCTCCAAAAATATTCTCGCATATTTTTTTTGTATATCTCCAACAATATTCTTACATATTTTCTTTCTGTATCTCCAAAAATATTCTTGCATATTTTATTTATATATCTCAAAAACTATTTTTACATATTTCCTTTCTATATCTCCAAAAATATTCTTACATATTTTCGTTCTATATCTCCAAGAATATTCTTGCTTATTTTCGTTTTATATCTCCAAGAATATTCTAACTTATTTTTTTCTATATCTTCAAAAATGGTCTTACATATTTTATTTCCATATCTCCAGAAATATTCTTACGTTTTCATTCTTTATCTCCAAAAATATTCTTACATATTTTCTCTCTATATCGCTAAAAATATTCTCGCATATTTTCGTCCCATATCTCCAAGAATATTCTTACTTATTTTTTTCTATATCTCCAAAAATGGTCTTACATATTTTATTACCATATCTCCAAAACTACTCTTACATATTTTCTTTCTTTATCTCGAAAAATATTCTTACGTATTTTCGTTTTATATCTCCAAGAATATTCTTACTTATTTTTTTCTGTATCTCCAAAAATGGTCTTACATATTTTATTTCCATAGCTCCAAAACTATTCTCACATATTTTCTTTCTTTATCTCCAAAAATATTCTTACATATTTTCTTTCTATATCTCCAAGAATATTCTTACATATTTTCTTTCTATATCTCCAAAAATATTCTCGCATATTTTCGTCCCATGTCTTCAAAAATATTCTTACATATTCTATTTCTATATCTCCAAAAATGTTCGAGGTGAATCAGATCATGTAACTGACAACTACAAATCCCCGGCGCAAAGTATGATGGGGTGGTTGTTTGTCAAAAGCATAGGAATGTTGTCCTATGGTTGCGTAACTTCAAGAGATAAAGAGAACTAGACCACACATTCACCTAAGGGGTCTAGTCCATCCAGAAGGACAAAGTATGGTTTTAGTTTTAGTTTTGATAACACTGGTCAACGCAGTTTTTGGTTACTTAGGTTTGTGGGGTGATTTTCGGTAATTTGGCCTCAATTATTTGAAATAAAGCAGTAGTTTTTTGTATATCAGGTCCAGTTTTTACTCTTTGTACACCTTTTTCGATGAAAGGGGTGTATTACCTGTCCATAGAAAGCTGCTAAATTACAGGAACCCAGTCCAGTGTCATAAAATCAACATACAGATATTGACATATTAGTGGTAATTATAGAAATACATTAATATTAACTATTTAAAGATACAGAAGGCTTGTCTTAGTATTGTTAGTATTTTATCGAAAAAAATTACCTTTGCGAGATTTTCTAGAGTAATGGATATCCGGACAGTCTCTTTGAATGCTTCAGCAGTAGTCCCAGCGGCCTTGGTATCTCTGTTCCATAACCTTTATATCCTGACGAAATCGTTTGCCATGTTCATCATGATTAGTAACATGCATGACATAAAGTTTTATTGGTACACGCACTTAACTAGCTTTAACCAACAATACACAATTTTTGTAATATCTGAAGTAGTATTCATCCAAGTTCAGTAAATGTGCAATTTTTTCAATACAAAAATAAAATATAATCAAAGCGCACCTGTGGCGAGCTCACGGTCAAGTATTGCTCTTATGATACGACATTTGATGTAACCTTGCTTTTGTAACTTCTGTTTTTATAAAGTGAACATTTTTTATCGAAGATTTACTAAATGCCTAAGTTCCTGAGCAACACAGACCTGAAAGATACATTTTTGTGTAACTCCGTTTATTCCTTTTACAAAGGAATTAACCGTGAGCTAAAAAATCTCTTCACTGCTGGAACTATTTAAACTCCCTGCCTGTGACATCGTTAACTTTTTAAAAAAAACTAATTTATTTTATAACTTGTGATAAGATAATCTGCGATAATGAAGACTATTAAGAATAATATGTGATAGTATATTTACAATTTCAATAAACCCAGTGCGGTTTTAGCCCCTCATCAGTCATTTTATGCTGTCATCCTATCATCATTTAAGTTCCAGTACTACATATCAACTGTGATAGAAGACAATACCTTGATTGACCCCAATAGGATGGGTTGACTGGATCGTTATATACACACACACACTTACACAAAACAAACAAAAAAAATTAAAATGACAACTGCCCAGTACTTGTTTATTAAACCTATAATGTGCTCCAATATAGTATTCTAATAATATTTTCTGATATAGTATTCCATGAAACTCCATGAAACTAGAGGCAACTTTACTGCCTAATACAAAAACGGCCCATTCTTGAATTTTCGTCGTACAGTGCTGTGATCATGCGACAGAAAACGTGTCGGTTTGTTGTTTTCAAATAAGACCCAAATACATCGTTAAGGATATGAAGTAGTGAATGACTTGACGACCACATCTTTTCTGTTTTTCGTGATAACATAACGTAGCTATCACGTATATTGTTAGAACAAAACTATAGATATTTTAATTAAAACGATCTTTTTGTGGTACAGAACTCAGAGTATGAATTAATTGACGGAAGGACGACTTAGCTGTGCCAATTGTCCGAATGTTACCACCCTTGTAGATTTTGGCTCATTCTGAGTTTTGTTGTAAATGTTGGCCTATAGCAGACTCGCATGTTTTAGCGGTCATGTTAGCTTTGCAAACGCCAAATAGCTGTTTCTTAATTGGAATTGATGCTTGGCGTACACTGCCTGGAACATGTTTGATCCTGACACCCAATCTTTGAGAAGTGCGACCCACATCGGCACTGAAATTAATAAGCTTTCTTGTGTGGTAGATACGCAGTTATGAATAGGTTGAAAGGACTTCCTAGTCGTGAAAGCAATTCTGACAGCAGAGAAACAATTAGTTTCGATCCATGTTTCGATCCCGGTTGCGATACGTCTCTCCTTTCCTTTATGACTTAACTATACTCTGAAGAGTGTCAAATTGAAAAAAAATGTTTGTAGCGAAATGTTGCAAATTTTCAAGACGAGTTTTTTATTCTTGATCATTAATACACCGTCAACGGATCTTGCTTTGCTTCTGGTAAGTCCTATATTGCTCTCACTGTCACAGTGCATAGACAGATAAGCGTAGCGCAAAGGCAAGTGGGTAGGCGTATTCGCTGGTTAGAAAGAAGGTGTCTAATGATACACGTTGTCCCTTCATGAAAGAGCTCTTTTTTACAACTATCCAGGGTTAAGAAAGGGGCGTAGGAGTGATTCTTTAAACCGGAATTATAAATGATTACCTGAGACAATAAAAACCTCACAATAGGTTTGACTCACAGCCTAGTGAAAGTCGTAGCGGTCAGTTCTCTTATTTCAAACTGCAGTGACAACACTGGTATTACAAATTTTGATTGTCTCGTTTGATGAAGCGAGGTAGTATAGGGAAAAAGTAAATGCCAAACGTTTCCATATAGAACGACGTGGCACAAATACGTATGTAAGACAAGATATTCCCTTGTACACAAGGCGGCAGCTAGTAGCAAAGCACCATGTCCAAAAGTGGTAGATTAGGAAGAACTTTCTAGATTATCACCATGCAACTGTGGAGATAATGTTATATCTTACGACCGAGTTATGTTTAAAGGTTTTCTCAGGTTTCTTTGCTAACCGGAATTGACCATTTATATCATCACTTAGACCACTACGTGAAGGGTACTCAGACACCAGACTCATCTATTTAGATGTGGTGTTGACAGTATACATAAGAAGTTTTTAAATGAAGCAAATAGTAGATAAGAACGTAGGGACTCTTCATAGGTTATCGGTTAGTAATACAATAGGCGGAAACCTTGTTGCATTAATATGGATTGGGGGGAGAGGGAAATGATAATGTCTTGAAATAGTTTTACACCTTTTTCTTGTGCGTAGTACTTTGAATAGGCATGGAATGTGATACTGTTTTTAATGGAGATAGCAACAGCTGATACTAACAGAACAGATGAGTAGTACCTGGAATAGTGATCATAATGATAATGTTGCTGATGATATCGGTGGTGGTAATGATGCTAGTGATTGTTGTGATAATGATGATGATGGTAATGATGGTAATATTGGTGAAGGTGGTGATGATGGTGGTGGTAGTGGTGATGATGGTGCAGAAGAGAGAAAAACGAGGAGAGCAGAAAGAAGTAAAACAAATAATCAATGGAGGATAACTTTCATGGTGTCAATTATGATAATGGCGATCATAATAGTATTATGAATTATGCATAATCATATATGATAATGTGACAACTTTGAAACATAACCATGTCTTCCATACAAATTGAGGTTTATTCGACGTTTGGTTCACGTCTAAAACTTCAAGAGAATTGTACATTACAGCATACTTGACATTCAAGTAGTATTTGCTTTACTTCATATCCTTAGAACTTTACTTTTCAAAGCATGGAAATATAGTGCCAGATGAGACTGAATTGCCTGCTGTGATCTGAAGTATTTTATTGTAGTTGTACCTTTTGTAGCTGTATTTCTCTATTTTCAGTTGGATTGTGTGGTAATTTCACATTTAAGCCGTAAAATAGATCCATCTTATTGAAAACAATCTTTTTCACTTTGTAGATTCATACTATGACTGATCAACAGCAAGCCACCAGACAACTAAGGATTTTTTATGTAGGTTTCATCCGTACCTCAGGTTTTAATGCAAACAGTCTCCAGGTTGCAATACATTTGTGCTATGATGAATATATAACTGAGGCATGCGTCCCAGCAAAGTACAGTATCTACATATTTATGAGTAAATTATTTCCAGTAGACTTTAATCATTCAGCATTTTACAAAATATAGTAAAGTAAAGTACGTCACCTATCGTTAGTTGAATTTATTTCAGAACCTTACACTTGCGATGAATGTGTTTTTAACTTTTCATCCTTGTGATTTGTATGCAATGCACGAAGGTGGACAACTTCCATTTTGTTCATGAGTATTTAAAAGTTTTACTGAAGTGAAGGAGTAATAACAATTCGTTTGTGTATGCGGAATAACACGTGGTATGACGATATGAACACAATGATAGAAAATAGAGGCCTTTTGCCTCTCAGCTTGTAAACGTGGAGAACAAACGTTGTATCTGTTTTTCAAATATCATATTTATGCAAAAATCGTAAAAGGTAGCAAAAAATAGTTTAAAGTGAGATATTTTGAGCTATTGGACAAGTTATCATCATGAAAAGATGGATGCATGTTAACCCTTTAGTCTAATAATTGACATGCGTTCACCATACCTGTTTAAGAGCAGAATATATATGTTTCATTCCTTGCTACTTGAACATTTTTTAACATGAAATGTATTGTTTTTGGTAGACTGATTATTAGGAATGAAATGTCATGGAGAAAACAAATTAATCCTTCTGTTTTTTTAATTGAATAACTTCATTTTGGAAGAAGGGATGCATTATCCCAGGAATAATCTAGTGTTGGATGAGGATGGCTCTACATTGGGTTTGGTTGATTGGTAATGATTGGGCTCGAAATTTCTATCGTAGATTTTTTTTTCTCCCGAACGTGGGAAAGCTGTAAGTTTGTATTCAGTCATTGTATGTTACCCCTGTGGCAACTAGATTAGAACAGTTTTACTGTACGTTTAATATAATGGTAGAGACTACGGTCTTTCGTCATTTTGAGTGTGAAGAACAATTTCTTAATGTTTTTATCGGTAGCCGATAAGTGTAATTAACAGTGAAATCTGTTGGACTTTTCCTTGACTGGATTCATAAGGTCGCTCAATAAGAGTTGTTGTATGCCCTTTGCGTGCAAATTTTAGTAAAATTTCGTATTAGGTTTTGAGTATGGTTTAATGAATTGTCAAATGCACCATGTTTAGATAATATACCTTAGTTTTAATGATTAGTTTTGTTTCCGGTTTTTTCGCAATAACATTAATGAATGTTTTATAGAACAAAGTTAAAGACAGATTCAAACTAATATGTGTGTAGAAGGCGGTCATTTGTGGACTAAATTAGCCATTTTCTTTAGGTAATAATTGACACGCGATGCAATAGATTTCATTGATCCTAGCCTGATGTCTCGTGTTATCATAGTCTGCTGACGCTCCAAATTCATTCAGTTTTTCTTGTGATGCATTTTGATTGATATTGGCCAACATATATTAGATGTTTATCGTGTGAAAAATGTCCACATTATACATATTGGTCTGTGAGTGTAATCTTCGTATTGCTGTCGGACGCATAGTTTTGTTGATTTTGTATTTACGAATAAAAGAGGTAAGGAATTTTGAAATGAAAACAAATATGGCCAGTTTACAATCTCTATTGGTTGTTCCTTACAGTGTTGTTTTGTAGATCGAAATTTCGCCTGCTTTTCGAAGATGATTCCTTCCTTTTTATGTGTCCGTTTTTGGTGTCATAATTTTTTCGCACTCTGTTTTCCTCGTTGCTTTCATTAAATTTTCCCTTTCTTTTTCACTGAACTGTAGCAAGGAGGATTGAGATCAAATAATATATTACCACATGCAATTCAGTCTCGCCGTTTGCATCTGCTTTTGTATCGTAGCAGTCAATGAAACACTTGAGTTATCGATAAAAATTAAAGCAAAACAAGCAATCCTGTGAGTCACAAAGACACATTTCTAGAAATCCATAGCAGACCACAATATGAAGCGAGACCTGCACCCTGTAACTACAGTCCTTCCCCAAAAATCCTTGAGACACTTATAAAACTATATAAACTATATAGGCTATCAACCCACAAACTTCTGTCAACCCACAAACTTCTGACTCAATGAAAAACAATGTTTTTCTATCCACTAGATACTTATAGTCACCAAGGAAATTGGATTTCCTTGTTATGATATACACTTTTTGCTAGACAACACTGACGATGGAAGAGTTTAAAATGTAACGTGCCAAGTCTGAAAAATCCTAGTGTCCCAGACCTTTTGGCAACGATTTTAACTTCAAAATGAACCAGAAGAATCAACGGATATCAATTTTGAACGTAACTTTCCATTGTATTTATGAGCAGTCAAGGTATACCAACTGATGTGAGCACTGAACTAGAATCTCCCAAATGTAAATAAGTTATGAATTTTGTTGGTATCGAAGCACAACAGAAGTGACCAAAATAGTCTTATCTATCTGTCCTTAGGTGTCTTTTAGTTGCTGAGTGCTTTTATAATGGCAAGCATTGATTTAATTCAAACATTTACATGTTTTATGCCACAATTGTAAACTTTCTACCTTTAAAGAACCAGTATTATTCGATATTTTGACATGTTGTGTACTGTATTAGAGCGAATATATGGCAATAATCGTAAAATAGACTGCTTTGAGCAAAGACTGATCCATACGGATTCAGTCTTCTGTGGACAGAGGTTGGAATACTTGGAATTTCCTAAGCGTAATATGGGATCATCCTCATCCTATGCTTGCACTCAGGAGCTTTAACGTAAAACAAGTCATCGAATGAGAAGGAGGGAATTAATTTACTTCCATCTTTGTACTTGTAACTTACTTATTTCATCTGCCAATAAGAAAAGTTTGTCCTTTTAGGTTGCACCACTTCATTCCCTGAAATTATCACATTACCTTGACTTCGTCTTGCAATTGTTGTGCGCTTCCATTTCTTAACAAACCAGGATGCTTGCCAAAGTAGCAGACTTCTTGTTTACAATATAAAGGAACATTTTTTCTTTAGCACGGAGAACCCCAGTAAGTTTACAATTCATGAAAATGAGGGAGAAAATTAAGAGCAGTAAAGGTTATAATTTTGTGTACGCCAAAGGAGAAGAGATAGCATGTGAACTTTGTTCAAGGCTTTGTCATTTGATGATCATGTCTATCAATTCCCTCCGGATAATCCGCATTTGATCCGATCACAGCATCAGAAACCCCATCGTTAAGTGCAATTCCTTATAAGAACACCAAAGTAAAGATTATGACCGCGCAGCGTTGTTGTCTAAGGTTGAGCTGCTTAAGTTAGAAAGAAGGGAAGGATAACTGATATTGGAAATACAGGGATGTTCAGTTAGTGGCTCTCGTAATCTATTTAGCAGTTTGATCCGGAGGAGGCGGGAAAGAAAAAGAATCAGGACCAGGAAGACATCCTTTGTCACAAAGTGTTTAGAAATACATTGATGAGCCATTAGTTTTCGACGATGTAGCTTGAAATTTTCGAACTTTTCTGTTCGACTTCCGAGCATTCAAAATAAACGATATGTCCATGAAATAGCATTATAGGTTCAAATAACTAAATATATTTGTTCTGAAAAAGGCACCGTGCTCCCAACTACTCGATTTTGCAGCTTTAGTGGTAAATGAAATCCCTTTGACGAACCATCCAATCCTTGCTCTTCAAACCGAGCAAACCTTGTTTTTGTTTGATTACCAAAGTATTTTGCTTAGACTAGGTAAACTGAAGTACTGTTAAGTGTATGTTTACAAATCTCCACTAACTGTTGCAGCCACTGATAATCAACGTCCTTTTTGACTATGTTCTCAGTTGTAACAAGATTTTGTGGTCATCCCCTACTTCAGTGTATCCAATGGTCCCTACATGACACTTAAGCCATGGTTATAAATCTTGAAATTTGCTTCACGTATCCAGTCTTACCGAACAGGTAAATTGTATTTAATATTTTCTGGGTCGCACACACTTTCTTACATACAGTTACTAGCAAAATACGTGTGATTTTAACTACCTTAAATCAATCAGGATCAAGAAATGAGTTGGTTACAAGTAATTGTTGTGGCATGTGCCTTGTTTCCAATGATAGCAGAAACTCGTTATCGCTCAAATAGCGAATACCTAAGTGAACAAGGTATGTTTTCCTAGTGTCCATTTCGAGAACGTTTGATTGTTAACTTAGAGAACTCATTATTCAGAGTGATTTTGCTAAATACTTTTTCTAGGATGTCAACGGTAGTTATGCTATTTAATACTATAACAAATCGTTGTCACTGGTCACTGGTTGCTGTAAGATCATTCATCATGGGTTCCTAACGTTAGGAGAGAGAAGTGATGCATTGTACAAAAGAACAAGAACAAACATCTTTGATAAAGTGATGTCTTGCTTCTACATTGTAGAACAGAGTGTCTTTTCTCCACTTTTATCAAAGAGCCCATTAATAGTTTCCAGTTTCTAGGTCTACAGTTTCATTTGAGCTTAGAAGTACCTTCAATGTGTTTACAGCTTGACCAAACCTACTTGCGTTTCATCTCTGTTGAAGGTAAGATTTCAAGTTTGTGCCAACTGTATTGAAACTAGCAGTAGGTTATTCTTTTGTTTAACTCACAGCCATGTTAAAGGATCCTAGATGACGTCATAGGACTTTCGGTTGATTAGAACAACAGCCTTGTAGATATCAAGAAGGTAAACCTATTCTGAAAACTGCAATGCTAGTGCCTTGTAGAACTACTAAGTCGGTTGGTTTGTAAAGCGAGTGTTTGCCAGAAAGAAATCATTTTGATACCACCCTCTACAAAAGAAATATTTTGTGTTGCGTAATGTTCTTCCTCTCAAGCCCCGAGGAAACTTTTGTTAGAATTTCAGGTCATAATTTAAAACTCCGTCTTGTTCAAATAGCGATAAACATTCATCTAAGCTCTTACGTATGATAAAGATTCGTTTATTTGCTAAAACATGTGCATTCTAGCTCTGTTTGCTTTCAACGTGACCTATCAGTGAGAATAGTAATATAAATGTTTTAGAAATGTTTAGACTCAGCTGTACGTACTGCTGACCAGTTTGACGTTGAGGTTGTCCAAACTTCACATTCAGCTGGACTATGCTTCAAAGAACTGTGCAAAGTGTTGAACTGAAGGGAGGTCAACGAGCTTACGAAAACGAAACAAGATAGGAATATGGCATCGCAGGTTTAAAATTTCTCGAGTACCAGCGAGGAAATAATTTTACAGTGTTTTGAAATTAGAAGAAAATTTCACATGGTCATTTGATTTCAGGAAGAAGTGCCAGGGACATCAATGTGAGGAGTGTTAAATATGGAATCAAATAATGCTGTAAAGGTTGTCTGTAGAGGAGGTGGTAAGAGATAAACCTTGGTTCACGTCTTGAACAAGCTGACCAGGTAACCATTTGATGCTACTGTCTTAAGGTAGTAATAGGCTAGCCTCGTTTTTGTTTGCTGGGCAAAATTAGATACAGTTCATCGCAAAGGTCAGATACATCTTTGAAGAAAATTGTGCCAACTACAATTAAAACAGGTCACTGCAAGCTGTCTATAAAATCTTAGAGCTTGATGATAATTTAAAGGAACATAAAATTGGAAAAAGCGCTCTTATAATAAACGATGTTAACTCCAATATTAACGATGTCGATAACACTTTTCGTAAATTATTTGCATGTGTTATTATGACTACTTACTACTAGTGAAGATATTTTTTTCTTTTTTTGTCTTTCAACAGCGACAGTTCTGAGAAGTAAGTAGCTACCCAAATTGCTTTTGTTATTCTCACTTATTGGTGGACAACATCCAGGTTTGGAGTTTTGAATTTTTTGCAAACGTCTTCTAGTCACCGCTTTCACAAATGGCATGACATGATGAACTTACAACCTTCAAT